>JAVQJG010081922.1:0-32087 GCA_036024015.1 Craterocephalus amniculus | reverse complement strand
GTTCTTTTAATGGTTTTTTTGTGTATTAATGGTTTTGGGCCTTCTTATTTATCTGACATGCTTTTAGAACATAAACCCTCGCGGACCCTCAGGTCCTCTGGCACCGGCCTTTTGGTTGTTCCCAAAGCCAGGACCAAAACACACGGCGAGGCCTCATTCCAATATTATGACCCTCGCCTGTGGAACGGCCTGCCAGAGGACCTAAGGGCTGCAGAGAAGAAGAGGCTCAAAACCCATCTTTTTAGCTTAGTTTTTAATTGAATTTTCATCACTATTTATTTATTTAGTCATATTACTACTCTTATTTACTTATTTACTCAATAATTTATTAAGTAATTTATTTATTTATTTATTTTTAATTAATTAATTAATTTATTTATTTTTTATTATTCCTTTCATTATTTCATTCCTTCATTATTTTATCAATTTGATCTATTTAATTATTATTTTCTATCACTGTTCTTAACTGATTTTTATGATGTACATATTACTTATGTTTTCATTTATTAATCATATCGTTACTTTTTACATAATTGACAGTAATTTATTGATTTTATCCTTTATCTCATTTTTTAACTTTTAATCTTTTTAAGTCTCTAGCTTCAGTGTTTCCACATGGGGATCCTCCACAGCGGGAGCCGTCTCTCTGGTCTGCGGGGATGTCGCTGCGGGGGTCGTCCTGGTCGGGATGTCTGGCCGGGCCCTGCATCGCAGTCCTATGGCTGTGGTCGGGGCCCGGGCCTGCCCTGATCTTGGTGGCTCCTGTGACGATGATCTCTGTGGTCACTGGTATGGTGGCTCCCGGTGTGGATGGATCCCCAAGGTATCGTTTCCTCACAGCGGTGTCAAGCTATTTGTTTTTTATATATTTAGCTTGAATGATGTGGTACGAAATTGTTTCAGTTGAAGAGACACTAGCAGACAGTTTATTTTATGATGATTTTATGTTGTGTATGTGTGTGTGTGTGTGTTGTGCATATGATGATAAATGTGTGACCTAATGACCTATGTTTTGAACTTGTTTTTATCTCATTACAACATTTGTTTTTGTATTTTTTTTGTGTAAAGCACTTTGAGAGACTGAATGTATGAAAGGTGCTATAGAAATAAAGTTTGATTTTATTTGATTTGGTATTATTTGATCATGTTGTTATATAAGAATGCAGAAACAGAGCAAACAAACTAAATTTCAGAATAACTTTTAAATTGAGGGGAGTGAGATATTTTTCATGGAAACAGATGCTGTATTACAGTACAGTCATTACAGTTTGAACTAAATCTCTATCAGCTAATTAAGGTTTATTAGGAACATGCAATTTTATCAAATATTTTCATTTTCAGCTTCACCTCCACCTGAACTGACAGTGAGTCCAGCAGCGATCATTGAGACAGAGTTAGTCACATTGAACTGTGAGGCTCCTTCATCTGTTTCTGTATCTCAGTGTTATTTCTACACTTTGAGCGGAGGAACTGTCAGTGTCCTCCCCTGTAAACACACACTGACAGGAGCTGAGCTGCTGAAGATGGCAAAACTCCCCTCACCTGCTGAAGTCAAAATGAGCTGTTTTTACACTTTCCAACCTAGAGGTGCAAGTTCTTCATATAGTGAACATTCTTCCATCACCATATGGGGTAGGTGACTATTGGTATCATTTGATCATGTTGTTATTTGAGAATGCAGAAGCAGAACAATCAAACTAAATTTCAGAATAACTTTTAAATTCAGGAGGACAAGATATTTTTCATGGAAACATACTATATTACAATCGTATCAGAACTAAATCTCTATCAGCTATTTAAGGTCTTATTAGGAACATGCAACTTTATCAAATATTTTCATTTTCAGCGTCATCTCCTCCTAAACTGACAGTAAGTCCAGTGGCGATCGATGAGACAGACTCAGTCACTCTGAACTGTGAGGCTCCTTCATCTGTTTCTGTGTCTGAGTGTTATTTCTGCACTCGGAGTGGAGGAACTGTCAGTGTCCTCCCCTGTAAAAACACACTGACAGGAACTGATCTGCTAAAGATGGCAAATCTCTCCTCACCCGCTGAAGTTGAAATGATGTGTTTTTACACTTACACTTTCCCACCTGGTGATGTAATGTCACCATACAGTCACCAAATTTCCATCACTGTAGGAGGTGAGTGATTATTGGTATTATTTGATCATGTTGTTATATAAGAATGCAGAAACAAACTAAATTTCAGAATAACTTTTGAATTTAGGGGCAT
Source organism: Craterocephalus amniculus (assembly GCA_036024015.1). Classification (NCBI taxonomy): domain Eukaryota; kingdom Metazoa; phylum Chordata; class Actinopteri; order Atheriniformes; family Atherinidae; genus Craterocephalus; species Craterocephalus amniculus. The sequence goes on along the minus strand of JAVQJG010081922.1, from coordinate 29,853 downwards.
GAGATGTTTTTCCTGGAGACAGATGCTGTATTACAATCGTAACAGTTTGAACCAAATCTCTATCAGCTATTTAAGGTCTTATTTTAAACATGCAACTTTATGAAATGTTTTCATTTACAGCTTCACCTCCACCTGAACTGACAGTGAGTCCAGCAGAGATTCATGAGATGGACTCGGTCACTCTGAACTGTGAGGCTCCTTCATCTGTTTCTGTGTCTGAGTGTTACTTCTACACTCGGAGTGGAGGAACTGTCAGTGTCCTCCCCTGTAAACACACACTGACAGGAGCTGACCTGCTGAAGATGGCAAAACTCTCCTCACCTGCTGAGGTTAAAGTGCTGTGTTTTTACTCTTTCCAACCTAGTGATGTAATGTCACCACAGAGTCTGCCATCTTCCATCACTATACGAGGTGAGGGGCTCTTGGTATCAGTTTGTGTTATTTGATCAAATTGTCATGATTAATCAGAAAAAAGACAAACAAGCTAGATTTTCTAACATAAAGTTTGGGTCTTCAGAGTTAGTTTATTTTCAAGTACATGTTTAACATAATACTTTATTTTAATTTTTTTACTTAAAACTCAGTCTGAATCTGCTATCAAAGATTGATAGGAACAGGCAACAATGAATATAATAAACATTTTGATTTTCAGGTCCTCATCCACCACAACTCGAAGTGAATCCAGAAGTGATCACTAAGACCAATCCTCTTGCCCACACAAATCCACCTATCACCATACAAAGTAAATGACAAATATGATTTAATCATGTGGTTATGTGAGGAAATAGAACAAATATGAAGGTCTCAATGAAACCTACCTTTCTGTCTGTCTGTCTGTCTGTCATTCTGTCTACCTATACCTACTACCTACAATACCTGCCAACTTACATACTTATATGTGAATTTCCATAATTGTATAAAAATACATATACATTAACTTCAGCTTGACAGACAATGACGATTCTTAAAAAGCCGATATAGTACTTGAGCAAACTAGTGACTTCTCACTCTTAATTACAAAGGTGATATTTTGTTCTCAAGGCCTATTTAGAAGCCTGAGTACACCGTAAATGTTGATGGTTGAGATATAATGCTTGACTTCTGTTTTTGTGGCTTTTATCTATTCCAAAACAGGTACACAGATATTTAAACCTGTTGTGGTTTTGACTGGTTTTGGAACAGTTGTGGGCATTGTCTTGCTGGTATTTATGCTCATGACAACTCAAGAGAAAAAAGGTGAGAACTATTTTTTGTCTTATTTTTTGCTCTGCACAGCTGCATCAATGTATAATGAAGTTTTTCGTCACACATTTTAACACCATTGTGTGAGTAAACTACAAGAAGCACCCAGAGAGTGGAGACCACTGCTGAGCCATAAGATCATTCACCTAAGAAATTTTAACATCAGGTTATGTGAATATGTGAAAGTACAATAATTTCAGAACAGCTTTCTTAGAAGTCCTAATAAAAAACTGGGGTAAATTGGGACAGGCAGATTGATTTTACATGTTAAAAAACATGAGATACGGTAGATACAGGCCTTGTTGCTTTTTTATAATCATTAAACTGTTCAACATTGTTCCTTTTAGTCCCCCAGTTTCCCCGGCATAAACTATTCATGAAATTCATTAATCTTATAACTTAACTAAAGATATTTGATTTGCTTTTGATTATAAGAAAAACAGACTATGTTAGAAAAACCAAAGAATAATGTTTAATTTTGTTTTTAAATTGCAGGATCACTGGAAGAAAATGAACTAGAGGCTCAAAATGATAATGTAAGTCTCACAAAATAAAATTTACACTCATGCCATTCGTTGTATGCCTATGGGGTACCGAATCAAAGAGAAGATTTATGCAACCTGTTGGTTTATTTAGGGAATTATTTTTCATTAATTGGATAATATAAGCACATTTATTATTAATTTGACTTTTGCTGCTCATATGTTTTATTGGACTCCAATGAGATTAGAATAAACTGGATTAAATTAGACTATATACCTTAACAAAGTGCCTCAAGATACCTTTGTCTGGAACAGGCTCTCTACGTATAATGCTGAATAAGTTTCCATGTATGTTCATTGATGATACACTTTGGTTTATTTTTCTCCAGTCTGATCTGCCTCACATATATGATACCATCCCTGACGAACCAGATGCATCATTCAGTGGTAGTGTATTGTACAGTGTGATTACGGATTGACACAAATACATTGTTTTCTTGATTAAAAAAGATCTTAAAAACATCCTAAAGAAGTGACCCCTCTTGAAATATCAACTGGAAACCTGTCCAGGGTGTACCCAACCTCTCACCTGCTGATTAATGGGATTGGCTTCAGCTTCCCTGCGACCATGAACTGCAATAAGTGGAATAGAAATGAATGAATGTGTTGAAGATGGTACACTGCTGGATTCTGCTCAGAATGTGTGTCATTAAATAGACAGTCAATATACGTTTTAAAAGTATTCAAAAGCTGTTGTTTATCCTCTATCATGATTTAAAAATGCTTCACATATGTAGACTTTAACATTTAAGTTTCTCCTGTTTTCAAACTAGCTTACTTAAAACTGTATGGTGCTTTAGTCCACTTTGTCTCTACTCAAGGTTCTTTCATTTACCTTATGTTACAGTACCTATTTAATTTAATTTATATCCTGTAGCTCTTTTCTTTAAGTCTTTTAATTGTTCAAAATGAATGTTGTGCAAATTAACAGACTAAATACACACAAGCATGATGACTGAGCTTTGTTCCCCATACAGTCCAGTGGCCCCGAAAAGTTCAGGGATTTTACCACAGAAGAGCTTTTTGAAGTAAAAACAAAAACACCCACATCTATACACACCCACAAACAGGATAAAACAGCACAAGGTGTAGATGAATAAAAATATTTCTTTATGTTTATTCATGACCTTTATTAGACGTGTGATTGAGACTATGTAGACATTTTGACAACGCATGGCTGAGTACATCAATGTAACATTCTTGAAACGTACTGTTGAACCTTCGTCATGCACTTTTAGCTTTCACAACCATCTTCTTCCATTGAATGAATAGAGCCTGATGCAATAAAGCATGTTCTAAATTCCTGTTGTCTTTTATTCTGTGTGACTGACCCTTCAGTGGCATGAAAATATAGTAACAAAATCAACCGAAATAACTGATAAAACTTTTATAGCACAGTCAGTTTAAACAATATTATAGGTCCCTCTTCATTCTTTCCACACTTTCTCAAAAGTGCATTTTACATTCTTTATTTTTTTCCTCACAACAACAAACACTTAACATTTTGCATCTTATCAGCCTTTGCAAAACAGACTTGTTCAAACTTTGACGAGAAAGCTCACTACTTATTTGGCTTTTGTTTTCTCTTACATCTCTTAGCACACATTCAGAACAATGTGACAAACTGTCAGTGGAGTGATCTACAATACACTGAGCGAAGACACCAAGCAGTCCCATTAATTCATATAATTCTGTGATTTCTGCATTGATGGATGTGGGTCTCAGAGCTACTGACGAAGACTTAGAGTCTCAGTAGAGTTATGCTTGCTGCAGAAGTGTGAGAAAATTCTTATCTGATTGGACATGTTCTCTATGCGTTTCTAAGCTGATGTCCACCCACACCCTCTGTTCATGGTCACCTGCTGCTCGTCGCTGCTATCAGAGGCAGCAGAGCTGCTGTTAGAGGGCTGGAGAGGCGTGTTGCTGAACCGCACTCCATGGCATTTTCCTGTCAAAGAAACAATTCATAGTGACACATGCTGTAGTTAAAAAACAAAAGTATTAGTATTTAAACCAATGCAACCTCACAAAAAAATGTGTTATACTGTCAACAGTTATGTGTGTGAAATGTTGCACTTTCCCAATATACAATTAAGTTTATGTTGTGTAATAATTATGGTTTTCTTTCAAGGTAACTTCACTATGATAAAAAAATACCTCACATGAAAAAATATCCAGGAAATATCCTGTAACTTGACATAATTTCCCCTTGCATTGTGATCTTAATCTATTTTCCATGTGTAGACAAAACATTAGTATTTGTAACTGTTTTTTGGCTGTGACAGCAAAAATACAAGGCATAAACGTGGCTGACTCTGCTTTATGTTTTAGGTTCAAATATTTCTTGACATTCTCATACCTCGGGGTGGAAAGGATGACATGATTCTGGCTTCTTTCTGTCCTTCTGAAACTTCAGTCTGTCACATTTTAGTGACTCATTGTGTTCAAAGGTGTTAAGGATGTAAATAAGCAGGAAATACAACTTCAACAAGCATCAAAATTCACTTTTCATTCACTTTGAATAGTCAAACAGGCCTAGGCCATGTATTTTAATGGCACATTCACATCAGACATGTTTAATGTAGAAAGGATATATATGATCTCAATGGGATCCATGGTAACTGGAGGAACACTGCTGCAGTCACACCTGTTGTCTACAACAACCATGAAGAGGTTGCTGCTGGGAATTTGCTGTATGACAAAAGATCTGCAGCCCAAACACAAAGAGCAAAGAGTTAACAGGATTATCAGAGAAAGACATGATTCACAGGTGAACTATTATGCCGACTGAACTATTGTACCTAAAACAGCCATCACAGTCAATGTTGCCTGTTGTTTCTTTAATGGTGCGCTCAGAGATGAAGGCAGGATATTCTGTGTCACATGGCACATTCATGGTTTTACCCCGAGATCTTTGAGCTGAACGTGAGACACAACAAGTTAACTAAACCACAGAGGCTTGATACATCTGCAGCAAAACAAAGGAGGTTTTCATTTCTCATGTTCATGTTTCACCCTCTTTTGTTCACTCTCACACAAACACACACAAGTAATAGTGTCAACCAAAGTTACCTTTAACTGAGAGATCAACGTTCCACCAGCTGTACAGGTTGAACTCTAGCAGAAATCTAAAGGAAGAGCACAAACATCACATATAAACACATTTATAGTAACTTCGTTTGAAAAAAATAATGAACAACAAACGAATAATAATTTTTTTATTTTTACATGACAAGTTCGGTCAGGAGCCACTTCACCACAGTAAAAGGCTGAAAAAGAGAAAAAACATCACAGCTCCAGTGAGTTGACCTTTTTACTCTGCACAGATGCGGCTAACCACCAACTCTAAGACACGTATATGCAGAAGATTTAATTTAGGAAGCACGAATGTGAATTCACAGAGCCACAAATAACAGAAGTATTTCTTGTGAGGTTTCTAAATAAACTAGATGATGTTGCCTTACACACACTCACATCTGATAAAGTGCGTGCACTGTCGCTGCTCCCGCTATAATCTTTGCAAAGAGCCTGGTAGTCGTACAGGTTGATCCTGCAACATAAAATGCACAGCAGAGGTTGTAGTAAACCTGCAATAAACCTTATCAACATACTTTTTAAGAACAGAGTTTATGTGTTGTTTAAGATGTAAGAAAAATGTTGTTTATTTTCTGACCTTTTAAAGGACCCCATTTGTAGAAGTTTGTTCATAACAGCACCTTCCACCTCTCCAAAGAACAGTCCTGTCTGAGAGAGAAGTTCTGTTTTAGCACACGACCACAGCATCCCCAAGTACAATTTATTTATTCATTACATTCATAAACATAAGTCTTTGTTCCTTGATTAATGTGTGGATTAATGAACAAGCAAGTTTACTTGATGCCTTCATCTCCTTTGATCACTTGGCACTTTGAAATAATGAAAAACTCCCGGACACCACACAACGGTAGGTTGTACTATTGGACTTTAGGTTTATTATGCATGAAAACATTGCTGTCATTATGAAATAAATCCTCAGGCATGAGGAAGAATGTTTTTTTTTATCAAGTTTTTTTTCATCAAATGGAAAACAGTGAGCTGGTAATGTTAGCTAGACTGAAAGCAAGTACTTTACATTCCAGAGTAACTCTAACCTGAAATGTGTAGGTATTAGTTCTGATGCTACTGTACTTCTAAGGTGTAGGATTAAAAATTACTTTGGCAGAGAAACTACTAAAGAAACATGATGTAACTCTTACAATGCAATTCTGCTGTTAGACCATTTAGTAGATAACCTTGCATATTGCAAGGCTTTCATATTCAAATATAGCTCAACTTTTAAGACTGTCCTCTTCCCAAGAATAAACCAGTAGATCTTCTGTTCACTTGTATTAATCTTTAAAGAATACACAAACTCTAGATGATTGATTCCCTGTTTTTCCTGAGGTACCCCCTTCATGCTTTATTTGTCTGGTTCCTGTCCTTCGACGAAAACGAAGTTAAATTAACAACATATAGCCTTACTTTTTTGTAATTAGGGACAAATCATCTGCTCTGTTCTGTTTCTCAGACATTTTTTCCATTAATGCTGCAGGAAAAATCAAGGTAAGCATAATAAACATTAAGTAGCCCCACTTGCTCACTGAACTCTTTGACAAGAATGAAAATTGATTGAATGCACAAGTTGTGTCCTTATAAGTAGCTTTAAAGATTTGTAGTAGGATCTGGTTAAAAAGTTCATGTTTTCAGGATAAAGCACCAGCTTGGATGTAAACAAAGGTCCGAATTAAAATGCCTTCAGCAGACACACTTCAACTTATCTCTGTGTTGAGGACATGGTCTTAATTTTTTTCATTGACCACAGGCTCAGAACCACTGTACTAGATACTGTGAGGCACTTGTAAGTAAGAATATTTTTCAGTCATAATGGTTTTTGACCATAATGGAGCAGTTTTGATTTATAACCCTATTCCACTCATGTTCTTATTGTGTTGTAGGCAAAGCAGCCACCAATGTTGAAAAAGATCATACTCTTGACCAAAAAAGTGGATTTGTTAAACTCAATGCAATAAATCTTACAACTAAACTCAGTCATGAAGTGATCAATATATTTCACAAAGTGAAGTCATGTTATTGACTAAACAGACACAGACAGAAAAAAGTGAAAAAACCCCACTCTGTCTTGGTGTCAAACTCACATCCCTTCCTTCCTGTTTAAGGTGACTTTGTAGCCCGTTAAAGGAAACGTTTGGGGTGACTGATATGAAAAGTTCGTATGAGTCAGATACCCCTCTTACTGTGTGCAGAGATATAACAACATGTGATTGCCATTATTACAAAATCTGAATACTTTCCAAAGCTCTCTTTCAATCATTGTTGCAGAAAGAGGAATGAAAGCATATGAATAGAACTGAAGCTGTTAAAATACCTCATATAATAAAATCTATTGTTTGTTATTGGATTTGTATATAAATTATCTATGCAAAGGCGTTGCTCCGCCAGCAACAAAAGTCATTTTTAAATCATTCTTCATGAAATATCAGAGTTTGTCATTTCCTGGAGAACCTCCAGTGGAGAAACATTAAAAACACTAATGACCTGTCCTGTGCTTGGGGCTGTACACTTACGTTTGTTGAATTTCAAATTCTAACAGAACTGATATGAAATGGCAGGCAGTGCCAGTTCAAACCAGTAATTATTGAGGCCATCCACAATAGTCTGTTTTATGAGGGAAATACTTGACATGCAGAAGCAAATTCTACCATGCAAACTGTTTAAATGAGACTTTAAGCTGAAGATCAGTGTTGAGGGAGATGATTTCATGTTTTTTTCATTTCTATGAGATAAGTGTATTTGCAGAGAATACCTGGGACTGATCTTCTGTTACAAGGATGAAGCCATTGTTGTCAATGAGGTAGCAGTTAATGTCCTATTGGGATAAAAAGATGTCTGAAAAGAATTTTTTAAAACTGTAAAAAGGATCCTTAATGTGACTCTTCTTACCTCACTGTCACAGCTAATGCTACATTTCCCATCCAAGGCTGTGCACTGAGAACAAAATAGAGATATCTCCGTTACACAAATAAGGAAGCAAATCATTTTGTACATTCAGGTGGCAGTGATGTTACCTGTCTACAGGCAGTCCAGAACTTTCTCTGGAAAAATTCCAGCTTCATTTGGATCCCGACAGCTGATCATGATCAAACAACAGCAGGTTTTAGCATGATGAGAGGACCCAGAAGCTGACATGCTGAGAAAGATGCTTTCATGGTAATTACCTGAAACAATTGGAGACTTTCTGTCATCGAGGAGCTGGATAGCCGTGCTGGCCAAAACCACACTCTTGTTTTCTAAAGCTGCAGAAAAGAGCAGGGAATTTGTTCGCGTGACCTTTTCTGCTCACTAGATGGCGTCATTTACTCAGCAGCTTCAATGTCCTGACTCAGGAGAAACAGCAGTACACTCCATTACTTTACAATAACGGTTTCCAGTTTGAGCTTTTTCTACCACAAGATGATTCTCATATTTCTGGAAGGGATGCTTTGATTGAACATTTCAGATTATGATGGCATGGCCTGAGTGGATGCAGCCTATGATAACTGACGGAGGATGTAGAAAGTCCTGAAGAGAACTGAGTTTTTCACACAGATAAAAGAAAGAAATTGAGTCACATCAAATGCATAAAAGCTGTGAGGAAGATTTGGTTTGCAGCATATTTCACCCGAAATGAACAAAGGGACTGAATAAATGGAGACATTTCTAAAATGTGCATTGTATGGTGCTGCCCTGGAAAAAGAAAACGATATGAGATATATTAATGTGTGACCAGATAAAAACATTTTGTATTTCTCAGAGATAATCTCATGTAGGCTGATATTCCACAGTTCACAGTGTACCTGTGCTGAAGGGGATGGAGTAGACGAATGTGCCAGGAACCTGCTCGGCTGCTCGCTTGTACCACAGAGGGAAGTGATCAGCATTAAACACTCCCTCCTTGTCCTCCGCTGTCAGGAAGTCTCTGCAGAGGAAGAAAGATTGAAACTGGAGGTGAAGAGTGAATTATTCGATCCATCAAACACAATCACAGCTGCGCTTCCTGCTGTAGGTAATGATTAGAGAAATGTTGGACAGCAGCACTCACTTGTTGGAGAGCTGGTCGGCTGGTACAAACAGGTTGGTTCTCGACAGACCAGTACGTGTCCCCAAAAAAGAAATCTCCACTCCTTTGTCGGAGTTTCTGTTGGTGTGATTCAGAGCATAATCTGACAATCCTTTATGATAATTTCTCTTGTACATGTCTGACAGAAGCAATGCCAATTTAATTAGTTTTTGCACTCATTTAAAAAAAGAAAGTTCCTCTTTATATGACTTAAAATGCAACAAAGCCAAATTCTTCAGTCAGCTTCAGGTGTGTATTAGCAAAATGCCAGAGAAGAAAGACATCAGGAATGATCTTGAGCAGTTGTTACCCATGAATCTGGGAAGACCAGGAACAAAAGAAACCAGAGGTCACTATTTTATGGTGAGAAGTAAAAATAATTGAACGTTGCTAGTCGACCCATGAACATCTGTTCACCTGGTGCAATGCAACTTGCAAAAAGATCTGAAGAGTTACATCTGACTCTGGTTAGCATGGAGGATGTAGTCACAGCACTGCTATGCAAATAACTGAACAGATATAACTTGTTTTGAAAGACTGTCTGTTTGGCTTGGTTTCTATTAAATAAATGACGGTGTAATATGTTACATGTTGGTAATCTTGTTGTGCTGATGTAATTTATAATTTTTTTAGATAAAAATTGTTCCGGTAAAAAGACAGACTGGCGACCTGTCCAGGGTGAACCCCGCCTCTCGCCTGTTTATAGCTGGGATAGGCTCCAGCACAACCGCAACCCAACTGGATTAAGGGTTACAGAAAACGGATCAATGGATGGATGATTTTGATAAAAACACATTTTGACTGTTTGACTGCGGACAGGGAAAAGTAACTGGAAGTGGTTGAAAACTGTTCTTACTCTGACTTGTTGAGAGCCAGTCCAGTCCAGTAGGCCTCTAGTGGAGCGGTGACCACAGCATCAAATAACACCTCCTGGATCAGTTCTCTGTCGCCTACAGGAGGTGGCAGCAATTTTAATAAAAAATATCATTAATAAATACTAATTATCTAATATCATATCAGGTTTTCTCTCTAAATAGTTGACATTTAGTATCTCTGCAGGCAGCTCAGGCTTCTTGCACACTGTAATAAAACCAATTAAAGAGCGACTCTCATGTCTCTTACATTTGAGGTGTGGTCTGCGGCCCGTCATGAAGAGCTTAATGGCTTGAATCTGGGTCAGGTGACGGTGCTCATGCTCCTCCTCGGTGTTGCAATAGGTCCTGCAAGTGGTCCAGATAGAGCCACAGTGTTAGAACACAGAGTGTGTCATGAACACAGTGGGATAACCTACATTACGCATGAATGGCCACTTCCACAGCCCCTGCCTCACCATTCATCTGCCAGGGCGACATCTGGCTGTTCCAAATCACGGAGCCCTGAAAAACACAAGTCAGTAACGCTTCAGCAATGCCAGTCTCTGGGGGCTGATGCACTTTGAATGTGTCTTCATGACAACAATTATTCAATTAAAAATCAAATTTCTGTTGCTCATGTTTAAGACATGTTTAATATATGTGTGTGTGTGTGTTGATTACTTTTTTGCCATGACAAGATATACTGTACATCAGAGTAGGAACAAAGTACCTGCTTCAACAGAAACGTTTCCTCTGAAGACGTACTTGCCATGACCTCTTGAGAGAGCTACTCCCACACTGGAGTCACAAACATGGAAGAGCATCAACACAAATCAGTGAACTTTTGGTTGGAGCTGAGTTATAAACTGCCATAAAGTCATGTAGGTACTGATTATATTCCACCTGAATGGAGTTCCTTTGATGTCAGTGTAATAATAATCATTGTGCATCTTCAGTACACGCCTCTGAAAAAACAAAGATATTTGCTCCTTTAGTCCTGAGACAAAAGAAAAAAACAATAATCTTCACATAGATAAGTCGCTAAACATCCTGAACAACAACCTCACCCCTCTGTCCACAGTCTTCTTCACTTCCATAGAGAACGTCCCCGTCCTCCTGTTCACCATAGCGTTGCGTAGCTAAGGGATGGTGCAGAAAAGAGCAGAGAGATCAGAAATGTTGGGTCAGTGATCAAGCAGCTGGTTTGGATTCCATCACATTTACACTGATAATGAAATCTGTCTGCAAAAACATGACTGTTCTCATTCTCATTTATTTTCATAGACAGGAATGTGGGGGGGTAAAGTTATAAAAACAATGTCCAAACACATTCAATTTAATATATATGTTTTTTTTCTTTAAATGGAACTTCTCTAATCTAACGGTAATTGTTTTTAGCACATACAATGTCATCCTTGTCCTCCCACTCCACCTCAGAGAGATCCACACTGCTGTAGTTGGGCTTCCTCCTCTTCTTACCCTCCTGATACTGCACAGAGGGACACGATGTGTGCAGTTAATGATCATGTTAATGCAATTCTGCTTTAATTTGATTAAAAGTTTAACCTCAGTTCAGCTATAATCTTTCCTGAAACAGTCATCAAATCTGCATTTGGTCCAAAACATATAGATATATGAATATATAGGCCTAGTATAAATAATGTAAATTGATTTTGAGGTATTTAATTGTAATTTGTCTTTTGTCAGAAATTGAAGACTCACTATGCCTTCTACTTTTTCAAACTGTTATGGTGCTTTTGGAGAGTAATTATTTAACAAATCATCTGTGAAATTAACACTGTCAGGTAAATTAAAAATAATGAATATGATTGATAGAAAATCCACGCTCAAACAAGCCTACATCAAGACTTCAAAGTGTTCATGTCACAATTCTGCTACTGCATGTTGCACATGAAACGACAAAGTTAATGACTACAACCACAGCCACAAAGAAACATTCACAAAGAACCAACACAGACCAACACACACAGTTGCACAGAGAGGAGTAGCACTAACACTGGCACACACAGATCCACTAGCACAGCCAAAGCTCCTGAGAAACCAGCGGTCCCAGGGCGAGGGGCTGTGGTCTCTGCCAGCGAGTATTAAGTTACCTCTGGGAAATCTCAGGCCAGCCAGCCCTATGAGTGGCCCTTATCCCTGCATGCATACATCAAAGGAAAAGGTGGGGATTACAGACTATACGAGCCCATGTAGCTTCCTAAGCCAGTTAACACATTTGTCTCTTTGTGCCCTTGTATTTTTGGTTATCTTCACAATAGCATTGACAAAACAAAAAGGAAAAACAGGGTAAAGTCAGGGAATGCTGTGAGACTCGTTAGGTTTAAAGCCAAAGAAAGTGAGTTACCAAAGGCCTGAGGTCTGGATGTATCAGTATGTAGCCGTTGTTTGTGACTGCAAACACATATCCATGGATCCCTAACTAGAGACGGAGAAAGAGATGTGTAAGGAAAAACAACAAAAAAGCATAAATACATTAATCTGGTAAGAGACAGCTGATTGTACCATATGTTTTGGGATGAGCTTCATCAACTCCTGCAGAGGAATGTCTGTTCCTGCGACCCCCAACAGAATACCCTGGTTTTTCTGCATGAAAACATTCAAAAGTAAAACATAACTTTAGTTAGAAGAACCAGTATTAACATTGATTCAACAAGACAGCAGACCAAACTGGAAATGCAACACAGAAACCATCTACAAGAAGGGACGGGCTCTACTTCTTAAGGAAGCTGCGATCACTCAATGTCTGCTCCAAGATGTTGCATGTCTTCTACAAGTCTGTTGTGGAAAGAGTAATTAGCTTTACAGCCATCTGCTGGGCAGTAGATTCAGAGCCAGGGACCTAAGGAAGCTGAACAAAATGATCAAGAAGGCTGCTTCTTTCTGGGGATAACTGAGCCTCAGAAGACTGTCCAGAGCAAAATGCTGCACAAGCTGCTAAAAATAATGGAAGACTCCTCTCGTCCTCTACAACCCAGTGAGGAAACAGCAAAGCACATTCAGAGGGAGACTTCTTCAAGTCCAATGCAAGACAGTAACGTACAAGAGACCATGCGTGCCAGCAGTCATCACCCTCGGAACAAGTCACTATCTCTTTATTATTAACAATTGTTGTTTTATTTTTCTAAAGAGCAACAAACTGCAATATTTCCCTCATAGACAAAGTAATTTTTTTATTTTCATTGCATACATTTCATTCCTGCTTAATTATCAAGTAGACAGACAGAAACAGAATATAAGGAAAAGGGGAAAAAAGTAAAAAGCTTAAGTAAATCAAATGCAATGAGAAGTAAAATTTTGGACCTTAAAAAAAAGCAATGGGTGATTCACTGAGGAGCAGAATCTGAAAGTGAAACCCTATTTGTAGTTCCTCAAGCAGCTAGCAGATCCCTTCATCTCTTTAAAACTCTGGTATCTCAGGTCTTATTTCTCTCCTTAATGCAAAACTTTTGTTTTTTGATCATAGAAAATTTTGGACTACATGGCAAATACTCAGATGAGCCGCCACAAAACAGATCAGAGACTCCCCTCTCTGATAAGAACATTGTTCCACTGCTGTATAAACTGTAAAAAGAGATGTTGTCTTTTCTATGCCATTGCCATACAAATCATCTGTTGAACTTGCTGTTTCTTTTATCTTTCTTTTTGTATTTTGTAAGGTATAATACCGGAACACCAGCACAGTGAAACATGCCACTCTAGATATTGATGTTTTTGTCTCCCCCTTGATCTGATACCACAACGCATACAAGTGATTTAAGAGCATCCCCTGGGTAGGTCGTCAAATCTCTGTGTAAAAAATACTGCTTACTATTTCATTTTAGGCCAGTAAGGCTGATAGCTACTGATATTTAACATTGTTATTTGTCTTTAATATGAAAAGTAATTACCCATTTCTACCTGATAACTAAATACAGCTGATGGGCCTTAACACAGGTGAAACGGGAAAAAAAGAAGTACTTGAGAACATTAAATGAGTAATTCACTTACCGTTTCATTCTTTGTGCTAAAGACAGGCATAGCCACTGTAGTCGTCAGGGATGGCCCTGATTTGTCATTGAGCTGAAATCATAACAAGAAATAAAAAAAAGTTTCTCATTGAAGATTTTTGGTATCACTAAATGAGGTGTCGCTGTTTTTTTAGATTGTATTTTCAAGCATCACTCAAAAGAACATTTACAAAGAAAGCATCAAATCAGCTCTGGAAAAACCGATTGTCAAAGTGAAAAGAGTTCATTTCATTCATTTTAGTCTTTGAACAAAATCACCAACTGGAATCAGACCATATTTTCATAAGTGTAGAGTTTAAATGTTTATTAAGTTCCTATTCAGGCATATATAATAAATAATTATCAATGTTTAAAAAAGTTTGTTTCATAGTTTTCTGGCTGACAAATTCTTTGCACTGTTGACTCTTAATTACAGTTAAGATTATTAGTTATAACAGTTAATACTGTATATATTTCATAATACAGTTTAATTGAATTAAATGAAAAGGTTTGATTCATTAAATGCAACTGTTAAAACAGTTCGATTACATAAAATGTATTTAAAATTTCCACATAGAAAAGATGCCCCAATTTCACTGTATAAATTTGATGACAATCTGAGATTAGATGCCCGTGTTTTCCAAATAGTAGAGTACATAAAAGTATTAATAGCACTGATCTCAGTATCTTAAAGTTGCATTACATTATGTCACAACCAACTCTGAAAGTTGTGCGATATTATATAAATTACCACGTTATTATCATGGTTCTTAATCAAGAAAGACAAGGCATAAAAGTAAGCACTCTGTTTTGCTTAGCAATCTTCTTCACTTAGTGAAATGGCCTCCCTGACTATTCTATCGGACCCATAGAATTGTATGTATGTTTAGAAAGGGAGTGCAAAATGCAGACTGCAGTTTATATTTAATTTTTCAATTGTTTTAATGTCTACAATAGACACTGGACTTGCCAGCCGTGACTAAACTACTGGCTTGAGGACTTGACTGTATGTAAAACAAAGGTCTTGGCATATATGGACATGTGGATCTACAAACAGACCTTTTTTGCATTAAATATTTCTATGCAGATTTCAAAAAGCAGAGAAAACTCGTAAACGCGACCTCGGTCAAAACCTCCCCATGTCACACCTGAACCACGTGATGTCCTCAGGAGGATGAAGGCTGACATAATTAAGCACATGAGCACAGTTAAAGTAGGTCTGCTGTTCCTTCACCTTGTGAGTCAATACATCTGTGTGCCCATGTGTGTGTGCGTGCTTGTGTTTGATGCTCGTGTGTGTATGTGAGGGAAGCAAGCTGTGAACGGCTGTGTGTAGAAGCTAGCCTGACAAAATGAAGAATGTATGGTCCTTAAATTCATCATTACACACAATGGAGGAGAAATCTGGGCTGCTTTAGTCTTCACAAACACATGCACGAACTAACATGCACACAGGTAAACCCGCGGATGCCTAAAACCTCCACCCCCATCCTTCTCTCCCTTTCCCTCAACCGCTTTCTTGGTCTCCACTCCAATGTCAGTTTTATTATGGGCTTTAGGAGATAAAGTGCAATGATCCACAGAATGATGAATGGTGTGTCTGAGGCTGCGATACACCAGCACACACTACAGAGGACAATCTCCAACCCCTTTGTGTGTGTCTGTTTTAGTGTGTAGATGGTTTCCAAACTGGAATGAAATACAATAAATGCCTCTGTGCTGTTTCTGGCCCTCAGCGGGTAGAGCCCATCCTCACTTTAAGCATCATGGGGAATATTGAAGCATGATGGATGCATTTCAGTATTAAATCTCTTAAGTCACTTCTACTTTATACAGGATAATTCAAAGTTGCTGAATCTGAGAAGAAATCTTTGTCTAAGTCTAGGATCCTCTTTCCTCTTTCTATACTACTTTTAATACCCAAACAGTGTCCAGTGGGAAATTGTGATATTTACCTTATGAGCCAGAGAAAGCTGACAAGAAAGGACAAATATAAAGATTGAATTGTCAGCAAATTAAAGCATGCGTCTTTTGCATTGACTTTGTGAACACAGATGTACATTAGAGGAGTTGGTGGTGGTGGGGGTGATGACGGTGGGGAATCCATGCAGTTTAATGAAGCTCTTAATGAGGAATCATTCCAGCAGCATGAAGAATAATGATGAGGGAGCAAATCCAAGCATGGACAGTCTCACGGTGCAATGCTGTCGACTATAATGCAGGACAGCAGCACTGACGATCTGCACAGTATCTGCAACTAGAATAAATCGTTATGTCTTACTATAAGAGCCCTGGTAGTTTATTAAAACATGCAGTCACCCTGCTAATCCACTTTGTATGACGATTATGGGATAATAACATGTATGTGGCATCCAACAAACACTGTAACATACTTACAGCACTGTCAACGTAAGCTTCGGTCCACACTGTGTCATGCTCATGATCGATAACCTTCGGGCGGCTCATGACGTGAAGATACCTCATCACGTTCTCCTGAACATCAGCTAAAGTGGAGATCTGACTAAAATAGCCTGCAAATAGAGAACACACATTAAACTAAAATATAAACTATAAATAACTCTGATTGTTTTTAAAACTGCATCAAAAGCAGCTGAAAGTGTCTTTGGACCATTTTACAAACCACATCAAAACCAAATTATACTATGCTTTAACAATGCGAATATCGCTATTCTATAAAAAAGTTTTTATCAAAAAAGATTAAATTGTGTTCCTATAAACAACCAGGTTCTTGATCAGGATCTTAGAAAAGATCTTTAAGAAAAGCTTGGAGATGAGAAATGTGTAAATAAAATAAAAGAAAAAAATGCTTACTGTGCATAATAACTTTTTTGTATCCATTTTCTAATTTTATTTCATTACCATTAGTACAATTTCAGCCTTGTGGAAGTAATTATAGATCACCAAATGGAAATGCATCTCTAAATCAAAGCAGAAAAGCTAAAATCTACGCAGTCATTGTATATTTTATCACTGTTCGCTTCTGGACTGCGCTGAACGTCGCTGCAGCAGATTTTTAGTGCATCGGCTCAGCACAGCACAGGAATCATTTGACTTGGTTCCTGCTGATGCTGACAATGTTTCACATTGGACATGTAAGGTTATTTCACGGAGGGGGTCTACGAAGGGAGAGATGTTTGGGGGTTGTCATTCTACAATCCCTATGCGATCTATTTTCCCGGCTGTGACTTTCCCTTTCAGAGGGCACTCATCCGGAGCACCGACACGTGGGAACCATCAGCAGCCAGCAGCCAAGAGGTAGACACTGACAGGAAGAGGGATTAGAGCGGACTGACCTCTGACCCCCCTCAAGTGACACTTCATTGCCTTTTGGCAGAAGACGTCTAAGCCAGAACATGCATGTACCCAGAAACACACGAGCATACCACGCAAATATTCACACGCCTACAATCTATTATATTACAGCACAGAGACGCAGCATCAGACCCTTTCCACCGCTCCGATACGAAGCTGTCTCTGAAATGTTTATCAAAAAGTCTCCAACCTTTGTTGGCACAAGCCATCCATTTGAGGTTATCAGCAAATGCAGACTCTCGTCCAATCAGGTAAGGGAATATCCGCACCTGTGCAAAAGATAAACAGATGCCAACATTTTTAAAGATGGATGGATAAGAACCAAACATGCAAAGTGGTGCCCTTCTTCAGTGCTTCATCTTTCTTCCCTGATCCTATCGGCTCTGAGGCACAAGCGGCTACAACCTTGTAAGGGTGTGCTCGCCGTTTAGCTGCCTTTTCAGCTCCTCCGTTTAGCCAATCCATTACAGATTGTATGTGTTGTACTTTTTTATTTTCTACTTTGGTTCAATTAAGTTAATTTTCTCTTGTCAGGGTCTGGGGATGAGGGCATGTGCAACTGTCCTTTTACAGAACGCTGTGTGAGACTTTGCCAGACCTGCATGGCTCATTGGCTCCAGATGCTTTGCTAAGCATAAAGCATATAGAAAACACTGAATGGCTGCCATATAGCAGCCCTCAGGGTGTATGGATGGGGTGGGGGGTGGGGTGCCAAACACCGCCTAGTGCTCTGCCAAACACTGCCAGCATACATATGCTTGATAGGACTGAACAAAAGCCCCAGAGCTGTTGCTTTTATTGCTCTGTGAACAGCACAGCGGTTGATTTCATTTCAATTGCATTTAGATGTTAGAAACATCACACGACAAACGATTTTAAAGGCGGTGTTGAGTCCAGGATGAAATGTTGGAAGAGCGTCGTAGCGGGGTAGATGGAGTAAAGCTCTCTTTAGGTAGAATTCTTCTACATCCACTGCCCTTGAAAGCAGTTAATTTGCCATGTTGTATTCCTTGTGGGAAAAGTATTGAGCTGTAATGCATCAACATATTGAAAAAAATCACACTGACACGGGTTTTACATTATAGAGTTATAATGAAGTAAGAAGCCAATTCCTCACAACATCAGACAGGAGCTGGAGCTGGCATAAAGAATCCAAATCTAAATCTTTCCTTGATGCGAGAAAACTGCAGTGCAAGCAGAAAGTTCAGAAAAAAGAGGTGTAACATTGAAATTTAGAAAAGTGTGAGAGAGGTTAGGACTCACTTTTCTTTCAGGCCAATTATACTTCTCGAAAACATCATCATACATTTCTGTTGCCCCGTCAGTCACAAGCATGATGGCCTGGCTGCACACACTGCCCCGTCCAGTCTGATTAAACTACAGAAAGAGGAAAAAATACATGTTAGGAGTAAAAAAAAAACACACACACCATTCCTGAGTTGTTTTACAGATGCTGAACACTTTCTCATATTGTTTGCAAGGCCTAACCAATGAGCAGCAAACTGTGTTTAAGTAAGTAATCCTGAATAATGTGGCATGCTTTATTCTGATGCCAGAAGATGTAGTGCGGTAATTAACTGGTTTATTGACCTGCAACAGTGTGAATGTGGAGACGAAAGAGAGTGTTGTGACACAATCACAGGATAAATCCTGCTGAGCTCATCTACTCTTAAATCACACAGATCACCACGTATCAGCAACATTCACGAGCAAAGACGCAACATATTATCAAGAGCATTGCCTTATCGTCACATTTATTCACTGTAAAATGTCAGAGGTTGTGTTAATTACTGAGAACTGTTTCACAGTTGTTACAGAACTGTAAGTTACCATGCAAGTTTTGTGTACAGCAAAATGATTTAACATACTATATGCTGAGACTGTATAACATATGGGCATCCTGTATAATTTCCTGATCATTACTGTTTAATTGTTTAGAATACATGTAGCTTTTTTTCTATATCTAAGACCAGCTGGATGAAACCAATGAGTATACATTTCCATCACTATTTCTACTGTCTTCCAGGGTTTTTAAATTTGGTTATTTGTTTTTAATCCTTCCTCATCTTCTACCACTTAATTCATAATTTTCCAGCAATCACATTCAGAATATCCTGGTATAATTAACCTTTAACTGTTGATGAAAAACCTGTTTTGGTCATATATCAAATGTACATGGTTTATTTTAATAACTGGTCCCTGTCACTGGCAATAATCTTAGCCATAGTATAGTTTTAATAATCCTAATCCCAATCATAATGTTAAATTTTGCTTACAAAGTGAATACAATTAAATTAAATTCAATAACCAAAGAAAAATATATAATTTATTTATGGAGTGTCTTTCTTCATGCACTGTCTGTTATTAAAGTTCAGGATAGCCATCATTATGATTTAAAATAGGCTGTAGTGAGTTATGTAATTGTTATGTAATTTAAACAAAACGCGCATGAATAACATCTAAGCTAAAGCTGATTGACTAAGATATTTTTTGACAACATTATAAGGATGAACTGTTACACCTATAATTTCGCATATAAGTATGCAACACATTAGTCAGTCTGAATTTACTTCAATAAAGGAAAAATGTACTAAAAATTGGTTGGATGCAGCAGTTTATGAAGCTTGTATCATTTTCACTTCAGGTTGTGTCAAGTTCTGACAAAACATTTCATTGTACAAAATATTATTTTCCACTTCAATTTACTTGAAGGAGGAATAAAAGGAAAAAAATGTTAAAAAAAACTTATAAATGTGATCATTCACCACTATACAACATAATACGATTGTATATTATGTTATGTTTCTGTTTATACCAGAACTTATGATCCATCAAAACTTAACTGTGACAGTGAGCCATCACACGCGTCATCAACGCTGTATAGCAGCTCTGTAACTGGACTATTTACTCCATGATTTCACATGACAAAACGTCTTTGGAGTGAAGAAGCCTGAGATCACCTCGGCCCAGTCTGAGGATGGTTCTCGTCATGCCCAAGAAGTTACGCACTGACAGTGAAAGGCTGACAGCTCATCCAGGCTCTTGTTAATGCACTGTCTCCATTGATTTGCGAGACCCTGGTTTAAATGTAAATCATGCTGTGTAGGAATTGTAAGTAAGTTTTTGGCAGAATAATTGTCAATTCAATAAGTTATGATCAATAACCAGAATCAATAGGGAATTGATGCTGATAAAATCTAATCAATCCAAAACCGGCGCAGAGGGTTGTACTGATAAACAGGCATAGCTGACATATTTCACAGTGATGTTATTTATGGAACAAAAACTTAACATTAATGCAGAATCAGTGTGCGAAAAATGAAGTACATCCATTTATTTAATAGCTTGTAGAACCAAATTCAGTACCAATAACTTGAAAAAGATCTTCTTTATATTCCTTCATTTCATTATGGTTTGCAGGCATTTGTTTACAGCTCCTCTAAGCTCTAAGCTCTCCTTCTCTTTTTCAGCCATTCAGCTCTGTTTGGGATCGTATTTCTGTTTCATGACCAAAAATCAGTCAAGGTTTAGCTGTCAGATAGAGGACTTCTCATTTTATTCCAGAATACTTTGGTATACAAAAGTTCATGGTTGACTCAGAATGATTACAAGGCACCCAGGTTCTGTGGCTGCAGAAGAAACTCAAATCATCAACCCTCCATCACTGTTCTACTCAGCTGATATGAAGGATTCGTCTTGATATAAAATGGTATACATCATAGCCAACAGTTCAAGACATATATTTTTTTGTATTTTTCTAATTGCACAGTCATGAACTTTTGCATTTTATGTGGTAACTGAGGTCTTCACAGGGTTAACAGGTTTAAAATTATGTAACACTTTCCAGAATGATGATCAACGTCAGTTTCTTTGTTAAGATAATTGCTTACATCTCTTTTTCTTGGCTTAAATGCTCCAGACCAGCAAAACTGCTTTTATAACAGTGCTCACTCTTACTGAACATCATTTCATAAATGTGTTTAAAAAAATGTATAAATATCTTTTCACACACCCCTTCTAAATTTTAACTAAATAATAAAAACATAATCTCATGTGTTGTTTACCCAAGGTGCATCTGATTTTAAGAGCAGTTTGGTAAAAATTATTATTTGCATTATTTTTTACATTGTCCTGATATACAAAACCTTAGAACTGAAATACGTTTTTACTGTTTGTGTTTACTTCAAATCAGAAGTCTATTAGAGGGAGCAGCCCATACATTTTGCAAGCTACTCTATGCAAAGCTATATATCCTAACTCAACAGTACTTGATAAAAAAGCTGCAGTGTTCATGATGAGAGTTTTTTTTTTCAGTAAGATTCTTGATAGGCTGCCTTCTTAGCACTTGATTCACCGGGTATCACTGTAACACTAGATATTAGCAATGGCCGACCGACTTCCTGATTTCCATATTCGCTGCACAGCTTTAATTAATCTGACAAATGCAGAGGTAAAAGCTGGGCTCCCTCAGTTTCAGTGGCACAGCCAAAGCTTGCCTGAAAACAGGGAGATAAAAGAAGTGGCGCTTGGCTCCTAGCCTTATCTTCTTTGTGTTCCAATCAACAACAATATTAATCATTGACATTAATTAGAGTCATTAATCACGCTTCAGAGATGCGTCTGGGTTTGGAGTGTGGAACGGGGATAGCACTGGAGCGTTTCGACAAGCGACACACCTACCAAATGCTCAAATGTATTTGACTCAAGTGTGCTACTTTTTATGATTAGTAGAAAACACGCAGAGTGTTGTACATGAGTACTTCTGTCAGTGAAAACAAATGTATCTTCTAAAATGAAAGTTATCCTTCTGTTCTGGACGAGTGAAGCCTTTGAGTAAATGGGAACAAAGTGTATTTGTAATAGCTGGGCACATGCTCTCATTTGTTACTTATATGTTAAGTTAATTGATAAATAAATGAATCATTCCACGAGAATTTATGAATACTAATGGTTACTACATAATCAGTAAACAAAAATTAGGTTGATCTGCTTTTTGATGCATTATCTGAGCAGAATTTAGACTGAAAAGATGAATGTTTGAACAGCATCCTCATTACGCTGACAGTCACAGTTTACTGTAGCAGAACTTACATCATTCAGGATTGTGAACGCTTCGGTCAGAGCGTCACCCAGCAGCCCGATCCCTTTGGCAAACAGTTTGTCCAGATGCTCACGGAAATGCTGATAGATAAGCATAAATATTATAAGGAGTTTCAGACATTAATCTCATATAATCAGCATTATGTGATTCATATTCATGAGATTGATCAGCGACTCACATCTTTATTGGTTCTATCAGCTCGCACCAGCGTGCCATTTAAACAAGGTTCCACGTAGTGAATCTCCTGATTGTACTATAAATGTAAACCTCAGTTAAATAAAAGACAAACAAACAAAAACTAGTAGCATTGCAAGGGAATGGACTTATAAACCTTTTATCTTGAAATAACAGAAGTCTAAAGTCTATGTTTAAATGAAAATAGACAATAATTAACATAAAGCCATGTTCACGTACTGCAATGATGTTGAAGAAGTCATCGTCTCCCAGTGTGTCTAAAATGGAGGAAACAGTCTGTCTGGCAATGGTCAGTCTCAGCCCCTTCATACTTCCACTCACGTCAACTAAAATGACCACATCTTTTGGAGAGGTAGCTGCCTGGATGTACCTGTGATACAGGGTTAAACTAAGAACCTCCTTTGAAAAATGAAAGTGTTTTTTTTTTCCATTTTATATAATAAACAATATTTTTACATGCAAGTGGAAGCTTACCACTTTCGATTTCTGCAGTCGAAGCCAATGACGCCATGCTCATCTGGATGCCACTTTACTCCTAGGAAACAAATGAAGAAGTAAGCTTACAGACAAAAGAGAAATAACAGCTGAGCCCAGTTTGGGTTCAGGGAGCAGCTATCCTCTCAATTTTTAGGATTAATCTCTAAACTTTCCTGTTTTGTAAAGCTTAGTTAGGACTGGCTCTAACCAAGTTTTCCTAGCTGACTGATGCAATGAGCATTTTTATGCATTGTTTCCTTTAATTCTTTATTCTCCATATATATACTAGAACTACATGGCACAGTTGTTGTCATTAAATGATACTGTATTGGACTCATGGGTTATATAATGAATTTGTTTTCACTGGAATATAACTGAATTAAGGTCAATTGGATTGACTTATGATTGACTTGAACTGCACCTTGAAAAGGTGCCTTTAGATAACTTTAACTGGCAATATAAAGTTGAATTAAATTGAATAGTTTAGAACTGACACAAGATATTTGGTATGTAAGAGTAAGGTAGGTCTACAAGATCTGCCTAAACCCCTTCATCTTTCACTGAAGCCCATCGAGTACAACCAATAACATTTTGCTGCATGTATACTAAATAACCATAAAAAATTATAACATTTACTATGAACTTAATATTATGTTGAACTTTTGTTGTGTAGTAATATGCAATTATTATAAAGAATCATAATCTTAACTGTATATGCTTAGAGAATGTGGTTACAACACCAATGTCACTCATTTAGAACCTTACTAAATATGTTGTGTATACCTAAAGTTTGACCAAGATAAAGCTGTCTAGATGGGTTTTAGAATGTACCACATCTTTAAGCAAACAAAACCCCAAAATGAACTAAATCAACAACATACAGTACTGATTATATTAACAAATACTGCCTGTGTATCTAAAGGGTGAATTCCTCTATGCCGCAGAGCTCCACTGCTGTCTAAGGCAGTTAAAAACACATCACTGAGCCATATTGTTGCACCGGGCAGCATTTTCTTCTTTATGATGAACACCCTCACTGGGCTTTATCTGGACTCTGTCCCATATTTACAATCCTTTTGCAGTAAACTCATCGCAGCACCAAATGTGGATTAACCCATGTCTGAAATCTATTCTTTGTATGGGCTTTATGCACAAATCCACTAATTCCTGAACAGTTTGTCCAGTAATGAAAGACAGGACACAAAGCAGCTTGCTTAAGCCGTGCACAAAGCCCATTGGTATTTTTTGCAGGTCTCTTGATGTCATCCAACAGTTCCTGAGTGACATTCAAATAATGTGACAGTCGTCCTGGCCAGTGGAGAGTCGTTCTCACCCAAACTGTAGGCTTGTTGTTCCCAACGTCTGCTGCTTGACCTTGTTCCCATGAAATACAGTCTTTGAAATTTCAAGAATGGAAACAACCTGAAGTTTACTGTATCACTCTGCCAGAAGATTAGAGTTTAACCCTTGTTTTCCACACACAATTTTATTTGATTTCTTTTGGCATAGTCAACAGATTTTTCTTCTTTTTTTGTAATTACTTTTGATGTACTACTAGCACTGTTTCTGCCATCCAGTTGTTCATATTGCAAGGAGATATTGATGGCTAAAAGCAAGGGTTTTTATTATTTTCCTCATTAAATAATATTTCCTCAGGTTCAGGTGGTCACCTCATCAGTAGAAACAGGTGTGTTTGTGCTGGAAATCAATAGACACTGGAATAGAATGACTGGCATAAATGCAAGTATACGGTTTTCGGAATAAATTGCAATGGTATACTTTTGTTCTAGAACTGCATGAGGGCCAGATGTTGGTATTTTAGTATTTAAGTTTCAAATATTTAAGTTGCATTTTTAGTGAATGTCCAGGTACATATACACATTTATGTTGTTGTAAATCTCCTATATGACATGTTTTTCATGTGCCAAATTCTGTCAATGTTTTGCCAATTTCAGACAAATATTTTCAAAGACCATACAAAGTCATTTTTAAAAAAAGGCTCTCCAAGTATTTTAACAAGATCATTCCTGTTTGGTGACTTTAAAAACATTTGACCTCCCCAAGCTTCATAGCATTTTTAGTGATTTCTTCTGGCACATTATTTTGTGGTTACTGCATTTCACCACTCTGTGCTGTCCAAAGCGCTACAGCACTAACACCATATGTATATTTTCACATAAAGCTTCTGCACAGACTTTTTTTTGGTCTGATCTTAAGGATTCTTAGTGATACCTGATTGTGATTGGTGCAGTGTATTAGAATGAGTCATTGCAGGGGATAGACCATGTCTTTGCATAAATTGCCTGGAGAAGATCAACTGGGATTTTGATACTAAATCCTGATTTTCCAGTGAATTGCAGTTTTTATGGCCCTGTAATAGACTTATTAACCTAAAGAGTCTTCAAATAGAGCTCTTTGATTTGGGTTACACATGCGTGACCAGTGTGTACCATCGCCCGTCACTGGAAGGAATAAAGAGTCTGGAGGGAAACTCATCTTTTTTTTGAGCATGTGAGGATGTGACAGGGTTTCTTGGGCTTCAGCAGAGATAAACCCAGACAGTGAAGATCTGCCTCGCCGCTTTGATCTGGCCTGTCTTCCCACTTAACTTCTGATGACACTGCACTTAGAGAGGTCACACCGAACTTGAAGCTTTTACGCTCACTTTTACTTCAGGTGCTCGTAAATATTTAGTCCATTCGTTAGAGTGTCTCAGCTGCATGAGGAGCCACTGGCAGAGAAACATTTTACTCATTAAAATCTGAGCCAGCTCATGCGTGCAAATATAACTGCAGAAAAAGCCTGATTCTGTGCTGAACAGATCATCGGTGTCTTTGCATGACTGTATGCCACGTTTGCAAGTGTCAGTCTGCAGATAGAGGGCACTCTTAGCCTGATTTTCCTCTGCAGTTCCTCCATGTAATACCACTGGGAAGTTATTTATAGAGGCTGGCTTCAAAGGAGGAGAGAGCAAGTTTTAGCGAGGTGATTTTGCTTTTGTGTGCGATAGAAAGGACAGCTTTTGTCTTCTGCTGACAGTCTTCTCATTTCCTACTCTGTATGATTTAGAAAAGAAAATTAAGCTTTGTTTAATGAGAGCAGATGAGGTAAATATCCTAGTTTGGTCAACGTTGAGCATTGCGATTTATCACACACAGACTTTCTGTGCTTTTATTGATATTTATTTTAATCCCAAATTCATGCACCATTATCAGTGAAGTTTATTTTTCAGAAGTGACAGATGTGTCAATGTCACTTTAAAAATATGAGATAAGAATTCTCAGAGAAACCAATTTCAAATCAACCATCTTAATACTGCTGTGTGGCGAGGAGTTTTTCTAGCTTTTCTGATGAAATTTCTCAACGTAACACCACAAATACACAAAAAAACAGGGCCACCATCATAAAAACTGGCAGCTTTGAGCAGATGCAGACATCTAAATTAATCTCCAAAAAAAAATTCTTTTTTGGCAGCCTATTTCACTAGTGCTAAATTTTTATGCTTCCAAAATAGTTTTTCAGGTTTTCTCAAGTAGATTTTATATGTATATCTATCTATACATATACATTTACACACATATACTCTATACTCTATTAACTTGGTTTCCTCTGAGAAAAACTACTTTGGATCTTTTTATTTTTGCAAGAAATGTTCCCTGCTTCATAGTTTTACTTTATGTCATCATGCTATTATCAAAGTATATTTTGTCAAGGTTAGAGCTTTTAAGTAGATCTAAAGCACTTTTTATCTATAAATTTTCCTCTTATATTACTTTCCACACCGCTGGGTTAAAGTAACACTTACACATGAGTGCTTCAGTCATCATATTAAAATGCTGTCTGGAGCTAATATGGGAAAAATCTTAAAAATACAACAGATTCAACAGACAAGGGAAACCTTAACTCTCATTTATACAAACAGAGAGAGGAGGGAGGGAGAAAAAGACAAAATGGTATAAAGAATACTAGTGAGAGCCTTCTGGAAGATTGTACAATCACTGGGTTAAATGGTGACCAGTGAGGGTGTCAGGATTAGACATAAAAGAAACATAGTTGTCCGTTGTTGATTCTAGAAGGCTGCTGTCCTTTAGGGTTTTTTTTCCCTGCTGCAGCACACCTGAATAAGATTGATGGGTCAACATGCTTATCAACATGTCAAGCTGCTGAGGAAAGCTTGTCTGAATCAGGTGTATTGAATAATGGAAACATCTAAAACCTACAAGATTCTGGGCCTCAAGGACCAGAGCTGGACACCCCTGTACGAAAGGCTTGGTCCTATGAAGCAAAGATGGTTCAGAAGTTTTATACACAAGATTGCAAACAATTTTGGTCTATTGATATCTTCAGTTCATAATACTGGGAAACAGAATTGGGAAAATTTGGGTGTATAAAAATAAAAGTCAGATACGCTACCGCTGGATGTGCATGACCGCCAATCCTCTTGGGGGGAATTAAAGAGAAATTATCATGCCACCATGTTATCGCTACATAATTTCAGGAGAAATTTTTAAAACGATTTACACTCATCTCAGTCCAAACTCTTACCTGAAATTGTTATTGTGCAAGAAAGGAGGAATAGACGAACGTTAAAAGACTGTTGGACTTCTGAAATTTTGTTTTCTATCAGAATGGGCACCACAAGAAATGTAGATAAAAAGAAGCATGATGTATCAATGCCAAATATGTCTCTATCTCAGGTTTGTGTGTGTGTGTGTGTGTAGCTGTCATCAAATTTTTATTATGTTTGTATATTGTTGATACAGTTTGGCTTGTCTGTGAAGATACTGCAAATCTTTCATTTTGTCTGTTCTCTGAGTTGCTCTGCTGCATTTTAAAATCTGGCAGCTTTTCTGGATATACGATTGTGATGTTTGTATGGAAGCAATCTTTTTAGTTACTGTTTTGGTCTTTACCACAAACTATTAAATATCTGGCTGTAAATCTGCTAAACCACTGTAGTTTTTCTTTTTACCTGGACATTTTATAAACTGGTTTTCACTTGTCACCTTGTGAATTAAAGGAGATGATTAGCAGCTTAAACGTAACCCAAATGTAAGCAGCAAGCTTCCAAATGACGCCTGTATTTAAGGTTGATCATGAACTCACAAACTTCCCCAGAAAAACTGTTACCAGAAACAAACTAAATCTGGGGAGCAAAAAGAAGACTTGGTGACAGTGTAATGAAATAAACATAATATGGAAATAAGAGGTAAAGAAAGACAGGCACAAGCTGAAAGGACACATGACAGCTGTAGACCACAAACAGCATAAAAAATTAGAGCTGAAAGAACATGAGCACAACATAAACAAAGACAAGACTATATACTCATGTCTAACAGCCTGAATCCACAGAGAGCAGGGAAGATGACCAGCTGTTGCTGAAATACACTATAAAGAAGTCCCTGAAATTAATTTTAGACCATCCAGCCATCCATCCTGAGACTCTGATGCTGTCAAAAAGATAAAATAAAGCCCCCCGAGGAGAAGGTAGAATAAAAAAAAAAAGAATCAACAAACAATAACAATACATGACACAGACTTTTATCTTTGTTTCACACAGCAGTGTCATTAGTCACGTCCTTCAACAGTCTCTCTGAGATTGTTTGCACGCCTGCCAAAGTTGGGTAAAAGTAGGCCGCTGGTTTTGGTATTTAATTACAATCAAACTGCTGACATCCAAAATGATATGCAGCAAGTAACAGCACTTTCTCTAGCACTCATCTCTGTCTTACCCAGAGCCTTTGGGAAACGTACTGGATGTTTCTGTTATAATCTAATACTCAGCTCTTTTTGCTTTAAAGACACTGTGATCCAGCAGAACCTTGGCTCAGAATGTGTCCGATGCATGCAAATGAGTGTAATTACTTAGTTTTAATTGGGATTAGACAAATATTCAAGAAACATGAAGGCCTGCGCAGAATTCTGATCAGTCTGTCATATACTGTAATTATGGCTGAACGCCCTGCAGGAGTGCCACAACAGGAAGTCTGAATCTGCTGGAAGAGTTCACTTCTGACTTGTATACCAGCAAGCACAGCCCTCTCCTTGTTGCTCATTTCAATCTCTCAGATTGTTAAAAGTCCTCCAGCTTCACTCAAAATCATTTAACATCATTTTTCTAAACTTTTATTGATGATTTCTACATGTCATTTCATGTCAGGCTTGAGCAGAAAAGGAGGATTTCTAGTCTTCATCCTAAGAAGCTTGCCTCCTGACCTATCACACCGCAGGCTGCTATACTTGGGCATGTCCTTTTTACAGGGTGAGGATTCCGAGAATTCATACAGCAGCAGGCTGCAGCTTTCATCACACGCCATGAAGTAAAAAGGTCACCTGTCTGGATAACCCAGTCATATCGTGCATGAACAAACTTTAGCCTGAGTTTGTGTCATGACATGGAACTGCACAAGATACCAACACACCTTTTTCCCCCTTCCTTGTTGTATGAAGGAACTTTGGTTCTTAATGTTTAACTATCCTTTGGGCTTCACACAGCTTCAAATAATATTGGATCTCCTGAAATCTTGATCTTAACATCTGTACAGCTGTGATATGGGAGGCAGAAGCAGAGTGGGTTCTGCACTAATTGATAGGCTGCTGAGTTGGTCCTTGGCTTCTTCAGTCCATGTGTGAAAGTGTCCTTGGGCAGGACACTGAAACCAACAAATGTCCTGCAGATTCCCCACAGGTGAATGTGTGTGTCTGTGTAAAGGAGAAATGCAATAATATTAAATATTCAGTACGATGATAGCAATCAGTGTTAAAATATTGATAAACAAATGTCCAAATATATAATTTAACTGAAATGATTATTACAAGAATGGGGTTTAAGTAGATTTAATTAGGCCCTGCGACAGACTGGCGAACTGTCCAGGGTGTACCCCGCCTCTCGCCCCTTGACAGCTGGGATAGGCTCCAGCACACCCGCGACCCACTTGGATTAAGTGGTTCAGAAAATGGATGG
>JAVQJG010081912.1:0-12990 GCA_036024015.1 Craterocephalus amniculus | reverse complement strand
TACACGGGGAGAACATGCAAACTCCACACAGGAAGGCCACAGTTTCAAATCCCTCCTCAGCCGGAATCTGGCTCCGACCGACTTGGGACTCGAACCGGCGGCCTTCTCACTGTGAGGCCACAGTGCTAACCACTACACCACCGTGCAGCCCTAATCGTGATTTCAATATCAGTCAAAATAATTGTGATTTTTATTTTTTCCATAATCGTCCAGCCCTACTTTGAACATTAAGAGCCATTGTGTTCAAGTCCACACATCTGCCCTCTTTAAACGAATGTGGAGATGAGCACAGATCTGATCACAGGAATGATCAGACGGATCCACCTGTGATTCATGAAACGTTGTTATCTCACCATTCCAGCATAAGAATGATCAGGCCTCGATAAATGCTGTGGATGAAATGCATCAGTCATATACATGTTTTGCCTTCAATAATTATTGTCCAGAGGCCTTGACCAATGAGAAAGAGGGGCGAAAGTGACTGATCAGCCAATCATAAGTCTCCATGAAGAAATCCCTGCATTCCAGCCAACACAACCGAAGTAAAACTGTATGAAGACAAGAATAGTTATTGTCCTACTGTCGTGACCATCTACACTTTTGTCTTTGCAGATAAAACAACATTTATGTTTCAGCACTGATCACATCTGTTCATGCTGCAGCACCAGTGCAATGTTTTCAAGTGAGATTTTTCCAGTGCATGTTTTGTAGTCCAGGAGCTGAAAACACAGATCTTTGTTTATGCACAGCAATCTCCAAATCAAATAAAGCCCACAATATCACACCTAATATTAGAATAAATAAAATAAAAAACATTTAGCCTATATGATGTGGTAACTAGTTACATGAACTAATTCAAAGTTCACTTCTCACTGGTAAAAATGAATAGTTCACATTCATAGTTTACCTAATCAATTTTGAACTTGTTCAAGGTTTAGTTCATTTTAGTTACTTTTGAGGTTAGACCTGAGAATGAAAGGCTGGATTGGATAAAGAAAAGACATTAAAATGTTGTTTTTTATGAAACTATACTAAACCTTAAATTCCATCACTCTAATCAGTCATGCATGTGGAGTAGATATGTGTAAACAGTGCAAAAATAACCTTTCTCAAACCTTTATTAAAAGCAAATCAAATGTTGATGAAACAATCGTTCTCACTTGTTTTTAAGTGTAGGTGGACATAATTTGAACAGAAATGTTAGATTTCATTTTCAGACAGACAATTTTCAGTTCTATTAATTTCTCTAGTGCTCCTACAAAAACATTGGGAATACTTCCTCCAATTGTTACATAAACTTTGGAAAACTTTTCTGTGGTCTGGAAGTGCCTCATGGGAGAATTTTAGCATGCCAGGTGGGTAACTCTGCAGACACCGCCTGAATGAATCTTTGCAATTTAGCTGTCCTGAGTTTAATTAAGCATGCGACAGTTTGGCTGGCCTTCAGGAATGGTGCGCCACAGTGAGGGGAATTATTTAAAACAAATGATAATAATAAGAGTACATGAGTATCTCCCCCATCTTGTTAAATTGTATGAGGTTAAAACTTTAAATGAAAAATAAATGTGATTATTGCTCAGCACTACACTACCCCACTGGTAGCCCATTTCAGTAAATTAACTTTTCAGAGAGTAGGCCCAGAGAGTATAACCCTTCCATACAAAATTAAAGTTAACTTCAGAATGTACATCAGAGCTTTTTACTATCAGTAAACTTGCATCTTAACTATTATTAGTAGTTGCCTTCCAAGCCTGCCATAGGAAAGAATAAACAACAGATGAGAAACGTTGCTTTCCTATGGGCTTGCAAGTTTCCCCCTAAATCGGCAACAAGGCAAATAATTTCCGCGTGGTCAAAAAAGCTAACACAGCTAACCTTGAAGGTTTATCAGCATTTAGTTCTGTGACAAAAGTCTGCAGTGGTGAATACAAAGACCTTTATCTGAACTGGTTTCACATGGTCACACTTTCCATCTTACAGGATAAAAGCAAGAAATCTGCCTTTTTTTCTCAAAAAGTTCTATAATCTGAAATAATGGTCCAATGCGGCCTTTGGGGTACCAAGCAGTACCATACATTGCTTTCATTTTAGCTGGCAGAATTGGCCCCGGTGAGATTGTTGCCAGACATAAATCTACTTCTGTGATTACATCTCACATACCTCAGGACAATGAGGTTAAACACTCTGCTGCTGGCAGCTGGGGAAATTTTTATGGCCTCATCCTAAAATAAAATGGGAGAAATGAAAGTTGTTAAAACGACTAAAACGTGGTTGTACATATTTATAGTTATATCATGTCATTTGTATATGCAGATGCCTTTGAAGTCAGGGGGATTTCGTAATGAAAACCATCCAGGAAGTCATAGGTGGCATGCATGAGTCATACTTTATTCAAATAGCAATTCCTATTGAGACCATATTTACTTCAATTAGTGATGCACCTTTTTAAAGAGGGAGAAGGTTTAAACATTAAGCTTTATATAGACTCCTTTCCTTCTCTGTATTCATAATCCAGTTTGTGACACACCACACACACGCACACACACACAAACACTGTCAGGCAAATCAAAATGGTACACATGTACTCTCACACATAGCTGCTTATATGTGCTGCAGTTAGTGTACTTTAAGCTAAATTTCCCACCACTATGCATTTAAAATATCTGACAAGGGTTTGATGCTAAAGCAAATAAAAGGCACAGGGAGCAACATCAAAAGACCAAGGAAGGGGGAAGGAGAGGGGGAGAGCAGAAGGGTGTGGATGGCTGAACAAATTGGATATCAAATTAGATTATGAGCTTAGAATGTCTTTTTGAGCGCTCTGTCTTTCTCACTGTCTTATTTCCCGTTGCTGCTTCTGTCACACCTGACTAAGAGACAATAATGTGACAGGGTAGTGTGGATTTGGCCACAGTTAAACCTTATACTTGGCCACCTTCCACTTCCACAGTGAAATGCACTTTTTTTTTTTTTTACACATTCAAAGAAGCGCACACACTTCTGGCAGTGACTCAGCTTCCCTGCGAGAAGAGGGCAGGTGATTCACCTGCAACATCATCTCTTCACCCCGTTCTGTTCCATCTCACTTTCCACTCTTCTGCACATATACGAGCTGTAAACGGGTGCCATGCGCAACACTCCACAAAGAAATCTCACAGAGGAAACATATGTACAAAATGCACACGTTCAAAAATAAAAGCATTTGAAGTTTTCCCAGTTGCAACAGTTTCCAAACAAAGTGGGAGGCAGATGTGAGACTTCACAGAAGAAAAAGTTGTTTTGCTCTGTCATTCATTACGTCAGATTGAGTTGCTGTTGCACTTTAGAGTCAGAGTTAAGGGGAAAGCTGCTGCTTTTGCAAACAGAATAGAACATATGTCTTCACTTATCTTTTACGTACCACTGAGGAGAAAAAACTTGTTTCTTTTCATCATTTGGGTCAACTCCCTGTACAACTGAACAATCCAGCAGATGCTGCCCCAAAATACACATATGCACTGACTGATTTCTATTTAAATCCAATTTCACCTCAAAACCATTAAAGTGAGACAATGCAAAGACAGAGTAGTGCTGCAGTGAAAACAGATATGTGTGTGATGGCGTGATCATTCAGGTTGAACAGAGCAAAGCTAACATTGATAAGGTTTTCTAATCTAACGGAGAACCTTGCAGTGAGGCTTTATCATAGTTTGTCAACTTCTACTGGACCATGACCCTTGTTCTAGCATCCATGATTCTTTTAACTGGAACAAGTAATTGTGAAATTGTGTTGCATTAAATTTACATCCCATTTCCTATTATAGAAATTCTGCGCAGCACAAACTTTAGCTCCACACTTTGATTATAATGGTAAATGCTCTAAACTAAAAACAATTGACCCCGGGATATTCAACCTCATTTGCATAACAAGCAGCTATGCACAGGCTTACAACTCTTAAGATTAACGCTATTTAATGCTATTTAAGTTTTGGCATTCCATCATCCTGATTGTCTTGTTCCACATGGCTTGAGTGGGGTAGTTTTTTATCCCTTCAATTTTTTCAAGTTGGGAAGCTGCAGGGAAATTACTTCCGAAACTTGGATCAAAGACCTGAAATTACAACTTTTTATTTTCCATTACATGATGCTGTGCTGCACCAGTAAATCCAGAAGAAGAAAAAAAACAAGGACTAATAACATACACCAACCTTGAATAGCCCCTCTACAGTGGTGAAGTTATAGGACCTTTGCTACAGTATGTAGTCCTGATGAATTGGTTTACCAGTAACAAAGCCCCTTCAGTACAGAAGTTGTTTGTCCTTCAGTATGGCCTCCTTTCAGCTTTCATCAGAAACCAAAACACATACGAAGGATGCAATTACTGCCATGACATGATGGTAAAATTCGGTTTCCAGGCCTAAAGAATCGATTGGGACTTTGGGATTAAGAATGAAATGACGGGACATAGAATTTTCCACAGTCAAAGACAAAATTATATGAAGAAGCAACATGTTGATCTCAAGTGGTCTCAAAAAAGGACCAAACACTGGACGTGTGACAGATATTTTTTAAGATATTTACGACCACAACCCTGCAAAACATCCTTCAAGCAAGAACTGGCCAAAACACATCAACATTTCAGATCCTTCAAGCCAGGCAAATATTTCCTGAATCTATCAATCTCACTGATCGAATCCGATCAACTTGTTTCCCCCCCTCCCCTAACACCTCTGGAATCTTAATTGTTGGGTTTGATATTGGAAAAATTATTGTACCTGACCATTCTTGTAATCTGTACAGTCCTGACTGAAAACACCAGAGGCCCACGTGGCGCTCTCAGGATTGGAGCACTGAAAGGCATTGCCAGAGATAAGTCGCATGCACAAAGAGGAAGCTGATACCCCTTCAGGAAGTTCATGTTTGGGGCATTTGTATTCAATGCAGCCCTCTTTTCCAACTCAGGAGCAGCCAGGAGATGTTCTTTCCCCTCCTCATGGAAAGGGCAAGCTTTAAGGTGCCTCAGAGCCATGATGCCTCCAAACAGCGGCAGATTTTGTCAACAAAAGAAGCAAAGAAAACTGGCTTTACCACCACAGCCACTCTTACCCTTCAGGTGCCCTCTGGCTAATGGTTGGTATAAAATCAAAGCCAGGAGAATGAAACTGACTCATCATGGCCTCAGCCACAGATTTCCAACACAATGGAGGTGTTCTGTTATTTGAAAGAGAAAAATAGCACTCTCACTTGCTGTTGTGAGGTATTATTGTATAACCTTTTCCTAAGCTGGAGTGCATTCCTTATTTAGTGTAATTAAAAAATAGAAATCAATGAAAACTATTCATATTTTTAAGTTAAACAAGGCGAGTGACTTAAAGATAAACTCAGGTGACTGATGCAAAGCCTTGTACCAGAAGAAGAGTAAATGAGTTGGAAGTATTTTCAGGTCCCTCATGCAGAGATCATTAGATGTGAGAGGAGATGAGTTCACAGCAGTGTTTTAAGGCCATTATTCTGGTTTCCACAAAAGCAAGCCATGCAGTTCACCCAACATAAACACTGCTAAATACAGACATTTATATTTGGATCTCTGTATCTATTTTGAAAAAAATCCCAGGGGACATTAGAAGAAGATGTCAGGCAGTAATGTACATCACACACAAATACACTGCAGAAATCTGTCATCCATCATTATGTGCTGGTGAGAGCCAATATTACAAACGTAGACGCCTTGCTGCTAACCCAACTCTTTGTAATGTATTCATAAAGGAAACTTCCACCGAAAATGCAGACCAGCTATCCAGACCATTAAAAGCTTTGTCCAATTTCCTTCCAACTGACTTGCCCATCTCAATGAATAATGAAGTGAGTGAATCTTGATATTTAAAAAAAAAATAAAATTATCTCTTTACATCTGACATCTTCCACTGATGCACTGTGATCTTCACAACAAACACAGGCCGCCCTGCCTGTTCTCTTGGATGTGTCTGCCAAGGAAATCACTGAGAAGGCAGTCAGAAGACTAAACTGCTTTCTGTGCCAAATAAGACACTCATGGATGAAAGTAGCCTCGCAGGTAGAAATGAAACCCCCTGGCACAAATACACATACTGACAAACACAATTATTCTCTGTATCACACACACTACCTGTCCTCAACACACACACAAATGTGCAAGCGTACAGCGGCTGAGCCAGAAAAGACACAAGAGGGATTCGCCCAAACGAGCTGCATGTGAAAGATGAGAGCTGAGTGTAGTCCCTGCAGAAGGTAAATAGACCGGGGAGGTTTTCTAAGGAAGCCAGGGAGCAGAGCTGTAAGTGTCACCTCCTGCTGCAGCTTAGACGACCAGGGTTGAAGAGCACAGAGCCAGATAGGACAGGGAGAACAGCAAGCAAGCATCTGTTTTTTTAGCTTGGCTTGCTGGGCTGTTTTATCTGTCTGTCTGCTTCTCAGCTCCTCCATTTCTTTCTATTTTCTGTCTTGTCCTATTTTCTCTGTGTCTTTGTCTGTATTGTTCGCTGTCTGGCGGACTTTTTTCTCTCTGAAGATGAGATGAATCTTTAATGATTCGCTATGGAAACTTTTCCTGATGCAAAAGTTATAAAATAAAGCAGAAGGGAAATGCAAACACGAAAACAGAGTCTAAGAAATTGCGATCTTATAAAGTTTTGGGATTTTTTCGAGTGAAAACTGTGCAAGTCAAAATGCTCCTTCAAAACTTGTCAGGAACTAGGAAAAGTACCCACTTTGTTGCTAAATAATAGTGCCCATGCAACAGAAGAGGGATTTCATGAGGTTGGGACACTTTTGAGGTTTGTCAGAACATAAGAACATGAGACATCCAAAAACTTTCAGTTCAACATTGATGGTCTTTACTGAGAGCAGAGGGACATGAAAGTTTGGAAAACATGTAGTGAAGGTGAACATCTGAAGACCTAAATCTATGGCTTTTGCCTTAGCACAGCTGTTTCTTGTGCAAAGACATGGAAGCATCATGGCAATCTCGTTCTTGCTCTGTGGCCCTGATTTATCAAAGATTTGCACCACTTACAGGCACAAACTTGATAACAGGCACAAAAACATGCTGCACCTGATTTACCAACCTTTCGCAAATAGGTATGTGCCTTCAGAATGGGCAATGCATTTTGCACCTTTGTCTTGAATTTAACATTTATTAAATAGATACCCCCTTAAGATGCAACATCTCATTTTCGATTATATAATAATCTGGCCGTTTTATGATACACAAAATCAAAGTGGATGTAAATAAATCAGCTTTGCAGTGCAACGTGATTTACTAAATGTGAAACAGATTGCACTGGTTGTTTTTGCACCTATATAGTTTTTAAAGGCAGGCATAAACAGATGTGCAAATGGCAACAGCTGGATGAAAGGCAATGATCAGATGCTGCAGGACCGCAAATGAGAATCAATCTGATTCTGAATATTTTCTCATGGCTGTCAGAGACAATGATTGGACCTCCGGTACCAAATCTTTACACAAAAAAAAACAGATTATTAGTATGAATGTTAAAATCACAGCTGTTGTTAAGAGAAACATTGTCTAAAGGAAGCGCGTTCATAAACAACATGTTTCAGTTTGTGCACACAACTTGTTCTACAACCAGGTATGTCATACAATGGTATTACTATATTGGTGTTACAAAAAGTCTGCTGCACCTGCTGATCAGCATTGGTCAGAGAAATGTGCAATGTCAATCCTCTGTTTATCTATCTTGTTCCAGACACGTCATTATTCCATTTAACATTTAAAATTTTCCACAAATATACAAGAGAATGTTCAGGTTTAATTAAACGTAGAGCCATCCATTATTAACAGTGATAAATGCCCAAAAGTTAACAGGTCCTCTAAAAATGTCAGAAGTTACGAATAAACAGCAAGTCTAACAATGTGAAGCTGAGCATGACTGCTCAAATACGTCATGACACAGCTCTTCTGTGACTGAGTAATTTGACCTTTCCACTAGTGCCTGGTGGTGGTAGATAAGAGTACAAGTTGTGTTGAGAGTTCATCCACCCGACGGCTTTTGTCTCCAGCGTTACAGCCTCCAAAGGATGATGTCAAGGTCACCAGTGTTCACTGGTGTTTGGCTTTGTTTGAGGAAAATGTTAACAGATTATACATTTCTCTTTCTTTTCTCTCTCTCTTTGCATTACCCACACTGTGAAAGTTTCAGACAACTTGATAAAAACTGAAAAACAATCCAGAAAAATGGATATATTTTGTGTGATGGCTCTATCTTCCAAAAAGCACCAAGTATCAGGTGCCCTGACACAAAAGTTGCATCACACGTCATTAAAAACTTGTCGCAGTTTTTCGTTCTGTTGAGGATTAAAGATGTTTAAATGGCTTTTTTGTCTTCTGCAGTCCCCGACTGACTGGATAATGTGGAGATCACAGCTCGGTGGGTAATATAGCATCTGCTGCAGAGCTCCTTGCTTCTTTAGTCTTTGACAATAGCCATTTGAGACTCTGGCTTTATGTATGGATTTGTTTTCATGTTGTTGACGGAATGTGTGACATATCACATTATGCTTTAAGAAAATAACATAAACATCCAGTATAGATATCTTTTTATTTTAAAAAATGCATGTGCTTGAATCTAATTTCAGTGTTGTTGCAGTTGCTCTCTGTAATATCAATGTGTCTTTTATGTGTGATCCCTCAGTCTCCCCCCTCTCATCTGTACATTTATCTGCACTGCAACACTCTCATCCCTTTCTTCCACCTCAAGCACCATCTCTTCTTAACTCTTTTCTTTTCATTAGCCTTCATATCTACATCCCTCCGCCCCCCCTTCATCTTTCATCTCCCAAGTCGGCAACCCCCAACACACACACACCCCTCACTTTGTCAGCAGTGAGATCAAAGCATGGAGACACGGGGTATTTAACCCATCACTAGTCCTGCTGATCAGCACCTTCTAAAGTTGGGTTGGCAAACTGACAGAGGTTGATATTAATCCACATGCAGCTACCACACACACACACACACACAGCTCACAGAGAAAGATCTGTAAAGGGAGTGACAGATCGCGCATAAAAAGAGATACAGGTGTACTCAAGTTCAACAGCAATGCGTTTTTGTCAAACAGCTGTGGATTTGTTGGATGTATTTCCGTTATTAAAATTTTAGGGCACACACAAACACACACACACACACACATACATATGCATACACAACAAAAAGAGCTGCCAAGCCTGCAAGGAGAAAAAGAGGACAGTTTATTGGCATTTAAAACCCACAAAGTGCTGACGCCTGCCATCGATTGATATCTTTCATCTGTTCGATGGGGCAAACGCATGCATAATCACAATTACACTAGGCTCTAAAGCCGATTCATTTTTGTCAAACCCTTTTCATTTATATTCATTAGATCTTAGAACCTGAAAACGTGGGTTTCTTTTCACACTAAGGTCAGATGCTGCTTGCGGTCACAAAACTTTAGCACCACAGTTTTATTCTCTCCCTCCCCTCCGCTCTTGTCGCTTAGGATATATCGCTATCTCGGAAAAGCTATCTTGCCGTTTGATTGAGGATGCTGCATTTTAAAAGTAAACTCAACTTTTTAAATAAAAACTGCTGCCTCATCAAATTTCACAAACTCTCACTGAGAGAAAACTTCTGCCAGAACATTACTTCGGTTTCAAAGTCGTTTCATCATAAAATGATATTCAAAGAGAGTAGAGGCCACAAATCAGCACATTAATTACTCTTTCATCACTTTCCAAAGTATGCTAGTGTTTTCAAGTGAGAAGAAGCAGACAATATTACCCAAAGGGATGAAAGCCCTCAAGGTCTACCCACTAACTGACAAGCTTTTGTGAAATAGTTTCAAGACCAATCACATGTAATAACAGGCTTTTCACTTAATTTTGAGAGAAAAAAATCGGTTTTCTTTCTATTAGCTCCTGGAATTTACAACATTCCTTTAACAAAAAGAAAACCTTTATTATATCAATACTTGCAGCATTTACAGCTGGAACAGGTTTTCTTGAGCACCGACTCTGTCCCGGCCTGCCCTGTCCCACGTAGCCTTTCACCTGCACCTCACCTCTCAGATGGGCTCTATTTTTAAAGGCTTGTGATAAAACATGAAGGGTGGCAGAACAGCTCCATTAAAAAGAGCTATTACTGTAATGAGTGTTACTGGAGGTATAGTTTATGTGTAAATGGGAGACTATCTTCCTCTTGACCTCTGTTGCCTTATCTCAAAAGACTTTATGGATAAAGTGCTATGGGCAGCAAATATTGACGGATCCATCCAACGGTGATGATGAGGCTATTGATGAGAAGATACGGTGGCAATTACAGGGAGAGAAACCTTGGTGCTTTGGTGCTAGGAGCCATAAAGACTGTGAACAGACCTTCCCTCCAACTTGTGAAGAATAAACTCCATTTTTTTTAGACGCCTTAAAAAATCCAGTGATATTTATTTATTTATTATTTATTAAGAGCCAGCTGAGGATAGGCGATGTTACATAACCAGAGATTACTACAAGCAGCAGCTCATTTCTAATGTTTGCCCAATAAATCTTCTGCCATACCATATCTATATTTAGTTTCCTTTTTTAAAAGGTCAATGTAATGCTCATGTGAATCCTAACATGTCAAACTTATAAATCCAAGAAGATGAATACTGGATCTTTCTCTAATTCTAAGCCGTGCCTTCCCCTGTTACTATGAGGAAACGTAAATAATGATGGAAACCGACAGATGATAAAAACCATCAGCTTGACAGCTGGAAAAATCATCCGCGATGGAGCTACCAGAGTGCCCGAGACTTTAAAGATATATTCTCACTACTGAGCGGAGCAACACAGAGAAGCAAAAATCCAAGGATGAAAGAAGCTGAATGAGGCATCGACATTTCCATCTGATTAATCCAACATCCATTCATCGATGTCTTTCCTCTCATCTGTTTTCTTTTTTTTTTCTTTTTTTTTCACCTCCTGTATATTGAAAAGCCCTGTCTGAGCAGCCATGACTCACAGAGCAAGTGAGAAACATGGACAGGAGCTTGTTAGCTTGGTGCAAACAATTTGTTAGCTTCACATTCGCAGGTTGTCAAATCTTTTGCTTACAGATGTGAGAACAGACTCGGCACATCGCCAATTAGGCATCATCAGCAGGGGGCTGGGCGCAACTTGTTGTGGCAGGAGTAATTAATTACACCATCGATCCAAGCTAAACAATAGTCCATAATTTTAATAATCGCTGTTCCTGTTGTCATGGTTCATTCAGAAGTCATCTGTTGTGAATGACTCGTCAAGATCTGCGTCACGCGAATTCTCCGACTGAGAGATGACAGCATCGGCGCTCAGATGCACCCCGTGAAGTTTGATTGCAAAACTAATTACTGTTTTTCAGAATAATTTGTCAGTAAATTAACCCTGACTGCATGATGACAACACAGGCTGATTTTAATAATATTAAAACATTAACCTTTTGGTAGTTAACTATCATGAATCTCTGCTTCCGTGATATAAAGGAACTGAGTTAGAAATGTTTCCTCCGAGTCTTAATGAGTGTCAAAATTGTGTTTGCCCTTAAAGGATGACTTTACCCATACCTAAAAAAAGCTAATTTTTTCATCCAAGCTTTAATTGTACAGGCACACTTGTACAAATGATTGCAAATCAGCCGTTCCGTCACTTGAATGAGGATGATTATGTTTATTTCTTGGTATATACTGTAACAAAAACATTAAAGTCAATGCATCAAGCGTTCAATTCGTCTTAATGTGGGTTATATAGGGAGTTAGAATGAAAAATAAGTAAACATGATCTTTGTAAAAACAACTGTTGTGGAAATTTTCTTGAGTGAAATTGCATTAAACTATATATGATTTTGATATTGACCTCCCAATTCAATGGCTACATGAAAAGGGGAAAATGCCCAGGTTCATTCACTTCAGCAGAAGTTTGAAGCTTATTTTTTAAACACAATTCATTAGAAATAAAACCTCAAAATTCATGCTTGTGGTCTGTGCACAGATTTTTTTGGAAACCTTTTCTACAGATTTTCAATTACCCTGAAGGTTGCCTCTTCAAAGCAAACCATTAAATGTATATTGACCTCTAACAACAGTCGCCACCACCAGTAGCAGTTATAGGATACTGATGCTGCAGCTACTATATATATATATATATATAGTGCTGGACAAAAGACACAAAGTTGTCTTTTAAATATAAGATACAACTGTAACATTTTTCATCACAACAACAATGTCTTATGCCTGCTTTACCTGATAAAACTCTTAAGCTTAATCAGCAATGCATTATACTGAACCAGTCAGAATCTTAACTTTTGGAAATTTAATGCTATGCCAAAAAAAGAAATGAAAGAAGCAAAGCTTCACACCACCATTTCTCTTCAGCATCATTTAAAACATATCATTGAAGCAAGTTTTAGAGGTTACATTGGGGCAAAGCAGATCTCTGTCCTCCGAATAAACACAAATAGCTAGGAGCTAGACCTCTGGCAAAGTGGGCTGATTTTCATGGCTGAATTCAGGGTTTGAATTACGGGGGAGCCAGGGGGAGCTGAGCTCCCCCGAAAGACAGAGGAGCTCCCCTAGAGACACTCAGGTGACCCCCTTAGGGGGAGCCCTAAAAATTCCACTTTCAGGTTATATTTGATTTTTCCCATAAGGTATCTTTTGTTTCATAAGAAGAATAACTCTCAGGGTTGTGTATTTATTATTTTATTCTCATAATTAAATCCTGCAAACAGCGCAGGTGATCTGATATGATACCTTCAGCAGGTGGACACCAGCGCTGTTTGCTAGTTTTGGTGTTGTCAGCGTTCCTGAAACATCCTCTTGATGTTTTATTTGTGGTTGTTAAAAAAACTTCACGTCCCTGTTTCTGAATAAACAAGCTGCATGCAGTTATTAGGAAGCCCACAAAAACGGTCAGCAGTTACATATTCTTGTTTTTATGTTTATTTTTTTATTGTAGCCATCCTTCTGTTGGGAAGATTGTTAA
>JAVQJG010081880.1:0-17401 GCA_036024015.1 Craterocephalus amniculus | reverse complement strand
CCCCCACACACACACACACACACACACACACACACACACACACACACACACACACACACACACACACGGAAATATTGTGTAAAAGGTTTTCTTGATTGGAAACACTGCAGCTTTTGATAGTAAATAAAATATGAGAACAACAAAACTGGAGCCTAATAACATTTTGCATGCATGTTTAGCATCACACGGAGCTGGAACAGAATAGTTCTTTCAGGGGAGTTCCCTTTGCACACAAGTGCAGCGTGCAGGTTTGACTGACCAAAGACATACTCAAAAATCCTGGACATGTAATGAGCACAAAGGGACATGATGTCCCCCACCACCCTATCACTCTCTCTCCACTCTTTCTCCCATTTTCTTCCCTCCCACCTTTGCTCTTTTGTTTTGCCAGAAGCTGCAGAGTACCTGGCTATCGCTGCAGAACTGGCTCACAACAACAAATGCGTGTCGTGACAGCACGCATTTGTTGAAAAACCTCTGGCCTTGTACCGGCCAGCAGCAGCTGCTTGCATAGAGGGTCCCACAATCAGAACAGCTGGCCAGGGGCTCGGGGCAGAGGGGGGGAGGGGGATATCAAAAACCCAGATCCAAAACATAAAAATGCTTCAGTGCTCCACAAACGCCAACGAAATGTCATCTTCACATTAATTCTCCCTCCGCCTGAGAAAGTTTGAGTCGTGATCCAGGAACACAGATGCACACATGCATGTCAGCATGCACACAAGCATTTCCAACAAGTTGGGGTCAAAACCTTTCAAGAAGACCTACACTACTGTTAGCCCGCTGGGCCCAGTTTTTATGACACAGCAGTCTCCTGCGTATTGGCCGTTCATGTTGTTTTTAGTGGAGG
Organism: Craterocephalus amniculus; assembly: GCA_036024015.1. Lineage (NCBI taxonomy): Eukaryota > Metazoa > Chordata > Actinopteri > Atheriniformes > Atherinidae > Craterocephalus > Craterocephalus amniculus. Next base: position 16,551 of record JAVQJG010081880.1, on the reverse strand, counting down.
ATCAGGAGCTTATAGACAGGAACTCTGGCACTTCACTGCAGCACTCAAGTCCACACACACACACTGACTTCTGACTTTTGCTTTCAGTATCTAAGAAGCAGAAACCTGATTTCTGAAAGTCTCTCTAGTTATATGAAGTTATGCAAATATTAGCTCAAAAGCATGACTATGATTTATATAAGCACTTTCCACATGAAAGTCAGCACCTCACGCTGGTCTCTCCTGTTCTAAGTCACATATCAAACTAAAATCATTACCCAAAGGTAAGTGTGGGGAGATACTTTTTCATTTCCTCTTTGGAATATCGTTTGCAAAAGATATCAAATTAAACCTGAAATAAATCAAGAGTATTTTATGTAATTGAGGCCAAGAAAGAGCTCTGATTAACAGCATGTTTCTGCAAAACAGCCGAGCACAGAGTGTCATCTGTCCAGCGTTTTTTATTACTGTCCGTCCCAGCTCTGCAGGGTAGAAAGCTCAAGCTGAGACAGGGAACGTCTGACTACCATCTACCAACTGCACTTTTTTTCTCTCTGTTTTCCCATTTCCATCCCACACGGCTCATGACAGGACAACTTAATTCAACATTTACTTAAGATGCATCTGAAGGACTTCCTGAAATATGGCTAAAGCAGCGAGACCACACACTGTGAGTTCTGCTTAACTTTAACCTGTGTCTTCCAGGAGAAGCAAAGCAAGCACTATGTTCTTTTCCAGCAACACCCTGTTTCATCTTCGCACAGCTGCAGAAATTTACACCTGGGAGCCGCACGGTGCAGCCATGGTCTCCATCTGTTGGCCGTTGGGAGCTGTCCAGTTAAACTTGTCTTCATCTGTTTGCCACTGAAGACCTTAAAGGTGAAGTGTCCTGCTCAAAGGTACATTTTGTTTTATCTTGCTCTTTTCCTAAAGAGTTCAAACTCTAGGTTCCCGCTTAAAGTCAAGAATACTGATACCACAAGAAAGAAAAAACAGCTCAGCTTCATATATGTGGCACCCATCCACCCATTTGACTGTCCTAAAATTTTTACTTTCCGTCTACACCAAACATCAAATACTAAAGCTGGCATTTTTAAAATCTCTCATTCTCATGTTCTGTTTCCCAGGTCTGTGGTGTGAAGCTTGTGGTTATAATTTGCATTGAGGACTTGGATTAAGGACTTTAAGAGACCGTGCCGACGACCTCATGGTGAGGCTTCATGCATGCCATTTGGAACTCTGTGTGAGCTTGTCTGTCAGGCCAATTGGAAGGCAGCGGGCTGCTGCTCAAGTTGTTTAGTATAAATAAGTGTATACTTTGGCCTCACAACCCACCATCCCACTTCACAGAGCTGTCTCTAAAACCGCTGGAGAAAGTTAGAGTACCAATTTGCACATGTACCATGTTGAGCCGTTCATTGCACAGCCCAGATGAAGAGATGCACCATGCTAATTCGGATGGAGACAATTTTCTCTGTGTGGAACACATATGTTATCCATACCTGCCTCCTGTCTCTGGCTCTCCAACAACTTAGCATTTAAAACATTGCTATTGCCACTCCTATATTTAAATGTAATTGCACGAACAAAACAAGATAGAGAAACAAATTATTGCTCGAAAAGCCACAAAAGCACTGATGACAAGCTGAATATGCAAACTGTAGAGGGATAGACCACTGTCAGTGTTCATCAAGCTCACCTGTCAGGAGACTCAGGATCAAAGCAGGTCTTAAGGACATCTGTGACTTCTGGGTCACAACAATCTCCATCATCATAGTCGTAGTGTATGCTGTTGCACTCCATGTGACAAACTCCATCCTGCCTCTTCCAGTTATAGCATGACCCTAGCCTCAGGCAATCCCCTCCATCGTGGCCTGTCCTTGGGTGGTCGCACTCAGGGTCACACTGGCGGTTCCCGATCTTCCCAATTTGACAGTTGCTGAGGATGAACCTCTGTCGAAGGCCGGAGTTTTTGACAGTGTAGACACTGAGATCCAGGGTGATGTTGTAAGGACGGAAGGCCTCGTTCAGAGCCCGGTGCTGGACCTGGATCTGGGATGAAGTCACTGTGGGATTTCCACCATCGTCATTGGCAAGGTTGACAATCCGGTAGCGAACTCTCTTGGGGGTACGGAGCTGCCAGTTGCTGTTGTAGCCAAGGATGATGTCTGTGTTGTCACACGGCGTCACGCCACAGGGCGGTGGCAGGAACGGGGAGACAAGTTCTTGGTCGGGTACAGGAGTGGTAATGACAGTCGGGTGGAGGCCAACTTTATATGGAGTCCACACCCATTCCACCTTAAATACAGATGTAATATTTCAGTAAACCTTCACATTCTTTCTGTCCAGTATACCCAATTCACATCAATATAAAATCAACCAGACATAATGGCTGCAAGAGCCATTGACCTCTGGAAAGACTTGACATGCGACACTATACTGTAGAAATTGATTTAAGCCATTTACATTAGTGAAATCCGCCCACATGGCCAGAACTGGCTTGCTCATGTCTACTTGAAGTGGTCGTTTGAGTAGGTCCTCATGGGAGCGGGCATAGCCCCACAACACCACACCTCCGATGTGGCCCCTGAAGCTTTGTCCTTGATCGGATTGTTTACTTCCAAGGAACAGGTTTCTGCAGGTCTTCATGAAAGGGCTGTAGAGATTCCCAGACTGGAGACTACTTTCTGCCACCTGATACAAACAAAGATAGGATATTACCAAACAAAAGCTTAAACTTATTTTCATTTCCTTATATTATGATTATGAATCAAATTAAAAGTAGTTATTCTTCCAGGAGAAACATTTTAGCAGTTTTCCCTTTCGTGCATGCTATGCTAACATGAAGGTGCAAAAATTGAGACTTTTCTTGACAGAAATGTCAGTGAATGAGCTCACTTTGTGAACTATTGACCTAAAACTTCAACGTATTTTCCTACAAATCCATCTATCAGTCTATTCCATCCTGTGTCTCTGAGGTCAGGTCACAGAGACCAGAGATGAAGGAAACCCAGACATCTCTCTCTACACAACACTCTCCAGCTCCTCCTGAGGGATCAGAGGCATTCCCAGGCCAGAGGGGATATATAATCCCCCCAGCCTGTTCTTTGTCTGGCCTAAACTCACCTTCCAGTTGGATACACCCAAAATCCCTCCAAAGGGACCTAACCACAGGCATCCTAATCAGAAGCCCAAACTGCCTCAGCCAATCAAAAGCAGATAATAAGAACCCAATTAAAGGATAACAATATATACTAATTTATTCATTAGGGGAAAATCAACATTATGTAGATGTGAGTAGAACATTACACCACCATGTTTCTCAATGAAATTAAGCTCTTAGACTGGAAGGAAGCTAAATTTTTTTGGTCTCATCCTTCCACAAAACATTTTTTCAAACAGACCTATGGCTTTTTAAAGTTTTTAAGAGGAGACCTACCTTTTCTTTTAATAAAACAAGGTGCTGATGCGCATCAGTGTTACTGTATAATTTACACATTAACTGCTAATCCTAACGGTTCACATACTTTTGACAATCACATCAATATTAGAACATTTTTCATCAATAGACAGACTCAACTTTCTGGTACTTGTGAGCAATCTGATAATGTTTTAGGCCACATTTTTGGAGAGACTGAAATTTATATTTTCTCTGAGCTGCATTGTGTAGGCTTTGTTTGAAGGTTTTGGCTAAGATAGCATGATGATGAAAATGTCAGATTTCATTCACAGGATTTTTAAACTGCCTGCACAGGTTAGCTTAAAACTTGAGCTTAGTCTTGATCATACCAACAAAGGAAAATAATACAACGTTGGTAGAAAACTTAAAAATCCTATGAAGCTGACTACACACCTTCGCTCCATCAACATACAGGGTCATTTTGTGGCCGTTGTAAGAGGCCATTAGGTGGGTCCAGACATTGGCTCGGTACCGGTGGTGGCTATGGACCGTGGTGGATTTCACAGCTCGGTCTGTACGAAGCATGAAGTAGAAGCGTGCGTCTTTGATGCCTGCTTGTTCCACAGTGCGAATGCCCACTGACCAACCCTTCTCACTTAGCGAATGGGAGCAGTTGTCGAACACACCTAGAGCACAGGAAATATAAAGCACAGATTTTTTTCTTTTTTTTTTTTCAAGAGAGTTTATGGAAAAAGCAAAATCATATGAAAGCAAATGGCTGTTTCCCATAGGAAAATGAATAAACAACCTCACAAATAAGCAATCTGTCCTTGTGGACTTATTCCCCTGCACTTAAGGACTGAGAGAGGGAAAGATGCATAGAGGCTGATACAGACAGATACAGAGAGAAAAGACAGTGCCAGAGAAAAAAGGGAGAGCACAGAGAGGGGAAGAAGGACGGAGGTATTTAACTAAGCCAAGGCAAAGCCCTGATGTTTCCATCTGCCGTTGCAACAGACACACACAGACCACATCTGCTCCCCAGATGTCAAACACTGGGACAGAAAAGGGTCAGGGAACCCCTTCACCCTCCTCAGCTCTCTATGTGTGTATGCATGAACATATACTAGGATGTGTGTGTGTGTGCGTGCGTGCGTGCGTGTGTGTGTGTGTGTGTGTGAAGTGGGAAACTGCTGCAAAATATCCCCATGGAGGTGTGCCAGTCTCATGACTGAGGGCTTGATTCAGTTAAAGAAACTAGTTAGGTAGCTATAGATTCGTGGAATCGATCTGAATATACTGCATGAATCCTACTGTACAGCTAAATGTAATCGCACAAACAAAATAAGTGAGAAACAAATGAATGCTCAAAAAGCACTGCTGACAAAATGTCACCTATAAAACTGCATTACCAGACATGCAGATCATTTCTTGTGAAAATCTGGGATTTACTGTACAGTGTATGTTATGCTGTGGATACATTATTTAATGGTAGAAAACAGGAAGAGGGTGTTGTTTTTAGTGGTTCATGCAACACCAGATGAGAGCATTTTGTTTGCAATGCAAAACAACAAGGTTTATGCTAAATGTGGTCTTAATTTTGTAAGACATTTGCACTACCACACATTTACATGATTATTGCACTGAGTCAAATTAGATGCTGATGTTTTAAAGCTGTATTTATTTTGGACGTTGGCCACGCAGCACTGGGGAACATGTTAGCAAACCATTGGCTATTTACACATTTTGCAGCTTGGCATCGCGTCTGTAGCAAATCCGCCTTTCGCTCTGCTCCAACTCTGCAGGGAAATCTTTGGTTCTTTAGCAGCTAAACACTGCTCTGTTCCTCAGCTTGATCTGAACTTAGTCGGTCTGCTGTGTGCTTGCTAGGTCATTAGTGCACTGTATCAGATTCCTTCTGAAACAACATTTGAGAAACTGTTCAGTTAAAAGTAGAATGTCTGTAAATGTATGATCTACAATCCAAATACATATAGACTATTATTGATCACATTGTCCTGCACTGATGTAATGAGGCATAAAATCCAAAATGTGATCAAACTAAAAGACACATTTAAAAAACTTGATTATATCCTTTTAAAATGTTGGCAAACCAGCAGACCTAACTTGTGTTTCTGACTTCTTCTGATGGCTCCATTCTGAATCCTAGCAGCAGCCATTGACCCTTCACAACTGTAAAGGTGCGTCACCGACCATAACAGCTGAGTTTCACTTAACTCACTATGTCACATGCTAGCAACTGGATATCATGGCTGATTTAGCAAAGAAACGCAAGCCGGCATGAAGGAGAAAGGAAGCAAGACAAAAGAAAGAGAGAAAGGGACACAGCAAGACAAAGGGCAGGAGTCAACCCTGGACTGGCTTTTTATCACGGGATGAAAGACAGACGCCGAACAAGCCTGCCAAAGTTCAGCAGTGTTTCTGTAAAGCAACACTACAAGTTTTCACCTTAAAACTCTGTCCTCCTACCTCGTTGATGCCACGCTGACATTCACTACACACATTAGCTTCAAATACGTCTTAATACATGACTGATTCAACAAAGAAGGGCATGTAGACACAATAAGAGGAAGTGAAAAAGTGAGCGAGAAATAGCATGATGCATGATGGAACTGACTTTTATATCCTAGAGAAAGCTCAGAGAAGAGCCAGGATGCCACGTGGAAGCTGAATTAGCCTTAGCTGTAGGCATTGTGGTCAAAATCTGCCACAGTTCAGCAGGTTAAACATGTCTGTGTCTGTGCAATGCTTTTACTGTACTTCTGGCTTTAATCCTACTGCTTTCATTTGACTTTTGCTATATTTCACTACAGTTTGATCATTACTGTCAAGTTAAACATCCCTTGAAACTGCATGGGTTCAATGTGTGAAATGTAGTGACATCTAGTGGCACAAATTAAAAACTGCAACCAACTGCCAAGCTAGAGTTGCCTTGGAAAACACTGAATTTGGCCTGATCTTTATTGGCCATACAGCAGCAACTTGGCGGATCGGTGAGGAGAGTAGCCTGCTGCATCTCTGGATATGAAGTGAAGGAAATGTTTCAGTTTCATTTGATTTCATGCTTTTGCAAATACAACTGTGATATTTCATATTGCCATTACTCATCCTAAATTCTACACATTGGAACTTTAATAAAACACATAAATTGCATCATTACACTGTTTGTCCAGCTGCCTACTCTGGGCTGTAGTGTTTGCAAAATTCTGCATCTAGTAACTTAGAAATCTAGTGAAACAAAACGGACAATCAGTGACCAATACAAGTCCAACTGATGTCAGTGTCATGTCTAGCAGAAACAATAGGACTTTGTTTTTCACTGTATTTGTCAAATTCCTTCAGGACACTTCAAAGAAAAGGGTCCATGCCACAAAATGCCGCCCTCACATAAGGAAGCAATGAGGGGAAAAAAAACCTTAAGTAATGCAGTCGGATCTTTGATCAGAGTAAATGTGAGCAGACGTAACAGTTTGTGGTCTGCCTCACTATCTGGACAGCTGTGGCGCTGCACCCTAGCGCTTTTATCCTCTTCAATTTGTTTGATGTATGTGTTGTTCTGTCAAGTGTTCAGCGATTTCAAATGCATCAGTTTTGATGTTGGAGAACATCGTGATGTTTTGTCAACATGTGAAGAGCCTGAAAATATGATGCAGCCGCTGCTCATAATCAATGAAATCCCTCAGGCACCACAGGGTGAGGAGAAGGGCTGAACGAAACACGCTCCAGGAAATCTTCCCAGTTAGATAGCCTATAATATTCAGTGATACATACTCATCGTTACCATCTTGATATTCAGTATCTTCACCTTAGGGATCATTAACTGTTGCTTTCTCTCATCAAAACAAGCATCCATCAAAACGTTTCCCCTAAACCACTGTTCATTTTCATCACAACAGGATTAAGTATTGTGATCAAGCCAAATTCCATTATCCAGGTATGATCACCATAATTGTTGGTAGCAGAGGTGAAACCAGACCCTGAAATGTGCCAAAGCCATGGCTGTGCATCCAAGGAGCACTCTTGTTTATGAGTATGGTTGCAGTTCAATTTTTTTGACTTCTAATGTTTGAATAACATCCGTCGTTGCCATTCACAAGTGGAAAACGGAAATGAGCCGTACAAATACTGAACAAACAAAAAATAACCTCAGTTCTGATGTAAAGTGTTCTCAGCTTTCTATTTAGTTTCTTACATTGACACGATTTGGCATGCTTCAGTCAGAACACAAACGTTCATTTGCTCCTCTTATGGTAAATAAGAAATAGTAATCATTTCAGCATGTGCAGGGGAGATATTAATTTATGAGACCAAATGAAAATGTTTACAGAGTCCAAAAAGTGCATATCTCAGTCTTTAAGCTGTCATCTTAGCAGTATATCCCAAGATGTTACGTCACACTTTGAAAAAGTTCACTCCTGTATTACCTAAAAGTCAGCTGGGCATATCTGTAACACACTCACTATCCAACATTTACCTAACAGAGTTATATCAATTTATCTGCTATCAAGTAGAGTAAGCCAGGGTATCAGCCTGGCCGATTTATTGGTCTAACTCTCCCTGAATGTGCATCTGTCTTTGATTTGATATATCATTTGATATGTCATCACTTCCCAGTGATGACATATCAAATCCAGATAAATCAATAACATGAAACTGAGCTAATCCTCAGAGCTGACAAGCAAAAATGTCTACGCATTTGAGAAGTTATGGCATGTCACATGTTTGTCAATTACCTGAGTGATTCACAATATGATTTCATGATTATTGTCACAATTTTGACACTTAACAGCATGAAACCTTGCTTTAGTTTTGCTCTCTGAGGCATAAATGTTCTTGGAACATTTTCCAAACTTCATGTATCAGAATCTATGTGTATTCTGAGTCCAGTGTTGTGAGAAATGATCCATTCTTAGGGTGAGTGAATCAGATTATGTTGCAGCCCCATGTGGGAAAAGCGTTGTGATGAAGTGAAGTGATCAAGCAGTGCTTGTGATGCAGTGAGGAGCAGTTTACACCCACCTGCTATGACCGCAGGGTTGCTCTGCCCGCCCTCTGGCTTCACCCACAGCTCCAGGCTGAACATGGCCCTTGGCAGCTCTACTTCCTCGGACAGTTTCACCTTAAGCTGCTCCAGACGCCCGTTGAAGTACAGGGCAGTCATCCAGGAGGGGGGCACTCTTGGCACGGGGCTTCCCCAACTGTCTATGGGCAAATTGACGGGCGCATCCACCTCCTCCACCTCTCCGGAGTAATCCTCCTCCAAGTTCACCCTCGCAGACTGGTTGTCTCCATCACCTTTCTGAAGCCTGCGGGGGTCCATGCGCCCAATGGAATCAGTTGAGCTTTGGGGGGGGGCTTTCCCCCACTCGGAGTCCTCCACTCGCCACTGACCAAGTTTCCCGTCGAGGCTGCGGGCAGACCTGGAGCGCAGGTGCCGCGCGGTCCGCGTGTGTCCCTCAGAAACGGCGTCTTTTGGGACCAAACTCCCGGGCTGCAGGGTGACGTGTTCACCGACATATTTTCTCTGGGTTTTCTCATAGAAGCGTCCCAGGAACGAAGGATATCCAGGCTCCGCTCTCACTACCGCCTCTCCTGTGTCACCCCTGCCTCCCTTGTCGTTCCCCGCCGGAGCGACCCGTCGCACCCCGGTGTCAAACCTGCACCCGCCTGTGCAACCCGCTGGAGCGCTCCTCGCTGTGTACGCTGCTCTCCGGCTCGTGGCTGTCTTCGAGTGGGCCGCTGGAGGGCGGTGTTGGCCCGGGAAAAGGGAACGAGGCGGCCGCCGGGAGCTCCACAGGCCGGAGACGGTGCAGGGTTCACCTGCGAGCCTGGAGAGCTCACGGTCTGCCCGCCGGGCCAGGGAGCGCTTGTAGCGGCTCAGTGCGTCGGAGCGAACCGGGTCGAGCAGCCACGTGTTTGTGATGAGGATGAGGAAGATGGCCAGTAGTCTGATCAACAACATTTTTCTCTGGTTAAGGAAACTATTTGGCAGAATTTTGAATTGAATAAAGAAAAAAAGGGGGAAAACAGTAAGGAGGAAAAAAAAGAAAAAAAGATTTTTAAGTCAGCAGCCAGAGGTTTACTGCGTTCATGGGATTCTGCTTGCTCATTTCTTATAGGCTAAAAAAACTGCCGTTTTTATTCATTTAACGTATTTAAAAGAAACATGGGTTTTGTTTTTTTGTTGTTTTTTTAAAAGGAGGAAAGTGTTGAATAAACTATCAGTGCATTTAAAAGTTCAAACTAATAGAATAATAATGTCACATTCAAAGATTCAAATAAAGTAGTTGTAGTAGAGTTTATCTTACATGTATTATTATTTTTGAATATAAAGAAAATATTTCAAGAAAATATAGTCAGCCAAATGAACCTTAGGTCCTTTCTTTGTGCAGATGCGCTGGATCTTTCCAGTCGTGCACTTTGCCTTCTTCCTTTTCATGTGCACTGACTCCTTATTTCGTTTTTTTTCCTTTTTCTTTTCTTTTTTTCTTATTTTTTTTTGTTTGGTTGTTTGTTTTATCAGATGGATACACAAAAACGCCTCAGTAATTCTACCAGTCTTTCAGCTATCATCAGAAGGAAAAACACACTTGTTGGATGTGTCCAGGGTGATTTTTAGCAGGTCAAAATCACCTGTTACAGACAAGTTCTTTTTACTAAGGAAAACGTGGGTTTAGATTTCGATTCATAAATCATTTGCATCCGATTTCACCCCTCAAAATAAAAAAACCCAGGCCTGTTTCTTTTTACCTGACCATTGTTGCATCGTTTATCGCGTCTCGTTTTTCCCCAAAAGTAATTCGGCTGCAGGTGAGTCAAGAGTAAGAAACTTCCAAAGCACAATGGGGCAAACTGCAAAGTCACAGCCCATAAAATATCGACTCTACTTGTGGGACGAAAGCTTCCCTGTAATTTCTGACAGAGAGCAAAAAAAGAAATAATTCTTGTCCAATAAATGGCAGTTCGGCATCTGCATGTCAGCTCCTCTTTTTTTGCTTTTGCTGTGCGTCTGCGTGCGCAGGCTACTTCAGAGCGCGTCTTCCTGCTGCTGCTGTGCTGCACCGGTCCAAGCAGTAGGTCTAGTAGTAATATCCACCTCCATTCACTCCTACATCTCTCACTCTCTCTATTTCTCTCTTTCTCCCGAGTCCAAAGGTTTTTATCAGGGAGCCCCTGCCCGCCCTTACATCACCGGTAGGGGAAGTGTGGTGGTGGAAGGTGGGACGGAGTGGGGGGGCGTCCTGCCCTTGATTCACACTTGAATTTTACAAGGGAAATCCTCTTCTCTCCTCTCGCTCTCCTCTCCACTCTCTCGCTCTCGCTCTCTTCCCCCCTCCGACCAGTCCTGAGCTGTCTGTACACCCCTCTGATCCAGAGTGGAGACAGGAAAGGGGTTGTAAAGTTTATTTATAGTTCTTGTCCTGACCTCATCCATCCACCCATCCATCCATCACTGGTGGTGGAACAAGTATCCAGATCTTTTTACTGGAGTCAAGGTGGCAGAATGAGAAAGTAAAAATGTCTTGTTGAAAGAAGCAGTTAGCAAAATGCAGTGACGTAATGAAAACAAGTGCTGTATCGTATTTTCATTTTCTTTCCCTCTTGTAATTTCATTTTCCACAGCCTCCATCTCTTTGACATGCCCAATCACTAGTTTCCAGATCTGGAGAAACATGGAAAACAAGCGATGCGGCTTAGAAGTGCGCAGCAGTAGGTGTTCTGTTGTGAATTTGCTCACATCCCTCATCTAAAACAGTGAAATTGTCATGCACACTTTCTTCTAATGGCTCTGCTGTCATTCTGCAGAGGATGGATGCTTCGGAGCTGGTTGAGATTAAGATGGAGGGATATTTTATCCTGTTACAGTAACACAAGAGTATTTAATCTCTCCCTTTCCACCCTTCACTCTTACTTCCTCTCTCTTTAATGCACACATGAAAAAGATGAGGTCAGAGTAAGCCCCCCTTTTTCTTTTTAGTCTTGCCTGCCTGTTCTCTTGATCTATCTCTCTTGCTGTAGCCCTGGCTCTCCACAGTGGGACAACACAAACACGCACAACATCTGTCTTGCACATGAAAAGGGGTTCTTCCAAAATATGCTACCTGCTTTAGGCCGGGCTCCCTCTTGGGCTGAAAACGGTCTGAGCTGGGAGAAGAAGCAGAGAGTGAGAGGGAAAAACGAGGTATGTTAGATATTAATGGCACAAACAAAAGGGGGAAATGCCCCACATTCACGTTTAGCTCTGTTTGTTGTACAATAAAATGCAAGACTGCTTTAATGAGGATATAAAACGCCACATTATATGCATCTGCACACAGACGTGCATCTGCAGGCGTGCACACGGGCCTACAAAACGATCTAAAGATGATGACTTGGCATTATCACACTTTTCTTTTTCAGGACTTTTCTTTTTGTCTTTCATACTTTTTCTCTCAGAGAGACATGATTCTGGTTAAGCTATAGCCTTTTAAAAAGTACATTGAGTAGCTCATGAGTCTTTTTCATGGAAAATATCAGTTTTAAACTGTAAAAAAAAGGTTTTCTTTCATTTCATGCCTGCTTACTTGTCAGAATTGGTTATTCTGCATACCTCTGTTTAAACCTGCAAACATAACTCTGTTTTCCGCACAGGAGCTGAGGAGATGGAGCGGCCGTCTCACAATCAAAAAGTGAGATGCTGCAATCATCAGTGAACATGTTGGGTATCTGTGGCATATCTCCAGCTAACAATTAGGTGTAAACATGCATGTCGCTTAAGCCTGAAAAATAAAATCAATTCATTTCTTTGTCCTTCCAGCCAGCTCTACGTTTTGCAGCTATCACATCCGGATGAATATTTTGACTCATGACAAAATGCCTTGCAAATAGGAAAAATAGCTTTTGGCATCTAGTTCAGGCTCACTAAGTCAAAAGACAGGTGGACTTACCATGATGTTTCCAGACACAGCAAACAAAATCTATACCGATCTTGGATGCAACAAATATTTTTCTAGCCACCAAATATTAGCAGCTGCAAGCAAGTGATTCAATGTCTAAATCAAAGCATCCAAAGATAGGTGGCACTGATTTTTGGCATTCTTTTCATGATTCAGGTGAGTCTTCACCAAGTGGCAAAAGAATGATTGAAAAACATAAATAGATGGTGGGGTGAAAAATAGGTTATCATGGGCAACTGTTATTTCACTTTTCTTCTAAACCTGCTTTTTTTTGTTGTTGTTTTGTCAGGCTCAATCTCCAAACAGGACCCGAGGCCGGAGATGAAGATGGAGGAGGAGGCCGCTGGCAGTTATGGCAGGGGCCCCTGAAGGGGCAAAAAACAGTTCCTAAAGAGTGGGAGGCAGGAATTCCACAATCCCAGCCTGCCTGACTGAGGGATCTGCCTGCTAAACATTCAGTTTCTCTGCTGGCCAAGGGCCCTTTGGAATCCAGCGGCAGAAGAGAAAACTATCTGAAGAGGAGCAACGAGAATGCAACAATAAGGGAAGATGAAGGTGAAGAGACAGACGAGAAAAAGAGAAGGAGAGAGATAGAAGGGTGTGCAGCGTCTGTTAAAGAGTGACTGTCTGAATGGGCGTGCCCCACCGGGGCCTCACCCCCCACTGTAAGGGACCTCCACAGATTATCCCTCATCTGAGCTTGTCCGTCTTGACCCCAACAACCCTGAGGCCCATTCTCTGTTTTCCCCTTTCTCCCCCTCTCTCTCTCTCACACACACACACACACACACTTTTCCTACTCACTCAAGTTTCCCCTCACCCCTTCTCAGCTTCCTCACCCCCTCCCCAGTTTCTTTCTCTTACCTCCCTGTCCATCTGTAACATCCAGCACACCAACGTTGTTGACCCTCCAGCTCCACCCCACTGACACTACCACACACATTCTCTAAATGCATGCTCACACACACACTTACACTCTCACACACACACACACACACACATACAACCTGAGCCCTCATGAAAAAAAGGGGGACCCAATAGGAGAAAATCCAGGCTGATGTGCAGGACAAATGGGGAGAGGAAGAAAGAAAAAACAGGGTTGGGGGTGAAGCTTTTCACCACCACTCGTATTAAATGGAATGAGGGGGAGGAGGTGGGCTGAAGGGGGGGAAAAATGCAACATGGTGTATGTACAGCTCTGCAGGTGTTTGGCTCAAAAGATTCAAGGCAGTTGCTGAGCGCTCACGGTGCAGTTTGAGTCTGGCTTTACTAGCGAAATGTTCGTTTTTAAAATTAATTTACTGAGAAACATGGGACATATATTTACAAATTCATAGTTTTAGAAATGATTTTCATGACATTTTACACAGTGGTCCGTCTATATTGAAATAACAGAAGTCTCAACGCATCAGTAGTTTTCCTCTCGCTAAAATCCAGATTCCACAACTGCACTCCATAATGACACATATAAACTTCTTCCACAAACAAAAACATGGGAAAATCCATGATGCTCGTGCCTATGTGGAGGACCCCTTTATTTGCCCACATTGAGGTAAAGATGGAAAAGCAAGTAGCAGGCCGCATAGACTGTGAGTCTGAATATGTTAGTGCTCCTTAGGTTTTATTTGCAGAGCTGCAGGTGGATGACTGAGAGACACATCGCTGTATTTCTTGGCTCAACGACTGGCCAAATTTTTTAGATGTGAGCTGCCAGCATGTATTTGGTGTAAAAAGATCAGATTCTGCATATTAATTCAAATGTTAAGGGAAATTTTAAAGAATTATTCTCAGTTTAGGAATGAATTAAAAAACTAAAGCAATTTTGTTTTAATCCATTTTTTTTATATTGCAATCTTTGCTGATAGGCTTGTGTTTTTCTCGTATCAGAAATATGATCTTAGTCTTTATACAGCATGTTGATGAGGTATATTTTTTTTATGTTTTTAGACTTTTCAAACTGTTTGATTCAATGTAAAAGAAGCAAAAGAAGAAGAAGCGGCTGCAGAGCAAAAAGAAGGAAAAAGGGGTAAAAAGGGCTGTTCACATGGCTTCTAATATACTTCCATGACAGAAAAGGTAGCCTGGTGAATTGTCTGTATTTATAGACCTTTAAAGTGGATCAAATCAACAAGTATAGTCGGTATTTAACAAAGGTTGAAGGCTTTAACACCACTCACTGCATTGCAGTGAACAATATATGTCTATAGTTACTGGTTGTTGGCTCTCTTTTCCTCTTATTGTGTCTAAATAAGACGTTTAGTCATAAAATAAGCAAAAGCAGACTTGGTCATTCATATTAACAATGTTAAAAAGTGATCGAAAGGTGCGCTGTATCCTTCCACTCCCTCTCGCCAGAGGGCGGTAACTGCAAGCTAGACACTCAACGGCTTTCTGTTTAATCGAGGAAGCTCAGGAGATCACTCTCGCTGCTAACTGTAGCTAGCTGGCTAACCTCCTGGACAACGCACTTGCGGTTATTTTATTGTCCGTTTTAGTATTTGTGTATTTTTCGCTCGTTGTAATCAAATGTCTTTATAACCCGTCGTCAGGGACAAGGTGAGGTGGACGCCAACGGATAGGTTTGAACACGCTTAATGTTTGGACACTGTTGCTTTCTCCCAGGATGCTAGCACACAAGCAAGCCAACTAGCTTGCCAGTCAGCTAAAGTAGCCGAATAGCAGCGCCGTACGGATGCTCTGAACGGCAGCGCAGCGGATTTTGGTGGAGTTTTTAGTCGGCCTTGCATGATGTCAAGCAACCGGTCGCAGCAAAGCACCGGTGGGGCAAGTCCAGTGCCTAGCACAAGTAGCAGCAGCAGCGCAGGAGGCGGTGGGAGCAACGCCGTTACAAGCAATGGGAACAACTCTGGAAATCTGGTGCCCTCCCGGACCCTGCCGACAGTCAGCGAGGGAACCCCGTCGGTGGCACCCTTGGCAGCGGTGCCGTCGTCCCGGGGCGGTTTTGCCTCCCTGAGCAGACCCTCTGCGTCCTCAGGCAGCAGAAAGAAGTCCCACCATCAAGCCCCCTTATACAACGGCCTCCTGAACTCATACGAAGATAAAAGCAACGATTTTGTCTGGTTAGTTTTTGACACTTTGTGCCCGCATGATGTTCGATTAAAGCGTGAACAAAGTTTAAGAGTTAAAATTTGGCACAATTTTCTGTTTGTTTTCAGTCCCATTTGCTTCGAAATGATTGAGGAGGCACACATGACAAAGTGTGGACACAGTTTTTGGTGAGTGTTGAGTTAGTTGTGTGAGATAGTTGTGGCACATTATATGGCTTAAGATGTGTTGTTAAAGTAACACATACCGATGAACTGCTAGCTCTGTTAATATTTATTATGAAACTTGTTTTGTCATCAAGGATTGGCATGTATGTTGCTGCCAGGCGGTGCTGAGAGTAAAAACAAATCTGAAATCCTTAATGATCTTTATATTATGTTCAGACTTTTCATACAGGTGATTTTTGAATTGGTGTCAAACATATGATGAAATAATGTAAACAAAGGATGAACACGTTTTAAATGGCACTTGATGCACAACTATGTGTTGTTTAAATGTAATAGCTTGTAGATAAATATTGTTACCATTTCTTTGTACTTTTTATTTTGTTCCAATTCAAAATAACATTTTTCCCTTTCTTCTTGCAGTTACAAATGTATTCGCCAGAGCTTGGAGGAAAGCAACCGATGTCCCAAGTGTAACTATATTGTTGATAATGTAGATCAGCTGTATCCTAATTTTCTTGGTAGGTATTTTTGGCCTGAATGCTGAGTTTTTTCCACAGTGCCTGTTGGTTTGTTCACATTTCAGCAGAAGATAGCATCTCTGCAGCAGCTGCATTGGCAGATGTCTTAGCAAATGAAAACACTAGCGCCGAGATCCCAAAGTGGCATTTGGTACGTACCGCTAGGCTAGCGGCATGGACCACTCCCACAGTGGTACATGCCGCTTTCAGAGAGGGATGTACCGATCTGTAACTCTCATTTCTCGCCGTTTTAGTGGGATATTCCGCTGTTTTAGTGGGATATTCCTCTCTGTGCCTTAGATGCCCCTGTTTCTAAGCAGCATGCTGCTGCTTTTGCTGATATTTTGATTGCATTTCATGGACATTTTAGACTATATCGTTTGTACAGTATGGCCCAGAGCCATATACCACTCATATAATATGTGTTGGTGAAATATTAGTATACATGGATGTTCAAGGGGTAC
>JAVQJG010081845.1:0-19806 GCA_036024015.1 Craterocephalus amniculus | reverse complement strand
GAGAGAGGGGAGAGAGTGAGGCATTGGTATAATAAAAAAGAATGATATGGGAAAAATGCTGGTACTGGGAGAAAGAGATGAGGATAAATAAATGATAGTAAGAGGAAAGGTACAGTAGGACGATAGAAGAAAGGACAGGATTAGTCTCTGCTGCAAAGCCTTGGGAGATGCACAAACACACAGATATATGTACTAAATTTTCATGTAGACACACACCATCCTTAATACACAACCGTGGGACGGCACAACCACGATAATAATTGAATAGCAGAAAAACAGAGACACATTTATAACACACACACATACACACTTACGCACACACACACACACACAGAGGTTTATCCATTTCTTAGTGTTCTTAACAGTTAAGCTCGTCCTTGAAAGTGCAAGGTGGGGAGTTGATAAGACGAGGCAAAGCGAGAGGAAGAGGGAGTCGGGGGGTGACGGCATGTACAAAGGGACAGAGAGGAGAATGAGGAGAGGGAGAGCTGGAAAAGTGCAGGAAGATAATTTGGATTCCCATAAGCCCCCTTCCTGCCACCCAGATAGTATATCCCTTTACCTCTACCCCTCCCCATCCCATCTCTGCCTCCCCTCAACCCCAAACTTCCCGACTTAAAAAAAGTTCCCCTTTGAGGATTAGAGGGAACAAAGGCAGGTGAATTCCAAGGAAGAGCAGGAGAGCGGAGAAGAGCGGAGAGGCACAGCCGAGCGGGGAGAAAAGCAGGTGCAGGTTAAAGGGGAGACAATTTACCTGACAGAGACGAAGACATGATGGGAGAGAAGACAGAGACGGCAAAGATGAGAGAAGACTAAATTTCTACCTGCTCTCCTGGTTTTTATCCTGTCAGTGCCTGAGGCAGAAAAATCTCTCCTGCTTTTGTGTTTGTGGATTTTTATAGTATTTATTTATTTCTCTGTGATATCTCAGCACAGTGGAAAGACTTAGCACGAGAAGCAAAGCACACAGCTCTGCTGGATCTATACTGGCTGCATGAGCCAATGCATGTGCATGCAAAAAATCTGAACACAGGAATAAAAATATAAGTTGTGTATGTGTGTGTGGGTGTGTGTGTGTGTGTGTGTGTGTGTGTGAGAGAGAGAGAAAGATTCTGAATGTGTGGCGGTGGGAGCAGGTGGCTGCAGTGGCAGGTTAGATGGAGCTGTAATAGGATGAAAGTTGCACTCTTCCCTTCTGCCTCTCACACACGCTTTCACATGATTGGCTCCACTCAGCAGCTGCTTATGGCCAAGCTGAGTTTTTGGGTCTTTCATATATTTCTTATATGTTATTAATGGAAGTCTTGACCTTTTCAGTCCTGTTATCTTTTCTTGTCAGTTTCAATATTTTAATTTAAGTTTGTTTCCCTTTTTACACTTCTTTAGTTTCTGTTTAATATCACACCCTCCACATTTCCATCCAACCGAAAACGGCAACTTCAGTACACAATTTAGAGATCATCCCCTTATCTGAGCAAGATGCATACACTATAAGCACGTTAAAAACCGAACATGTTAATCCATACTGTAGTAGCAGTGAAAGTTTATTTATGAATGATGACAGACCAAGCGCAAAAAATAAAAGAGTGGAAAATGGAATAAATATTTGCTTTAGTGCTAGATAATATGTTGGCATAGAGGAAAAAACAGAATGTGGACCTGAACACATCATCACATATGAACACGGTGTAAGCAGTGGGTGGTTCTTTCTGTGGTGAATAAAGAAATGTACAGAAATAGGAAGATTTTAAACCTTAAGTACTCTCTGACCTATATAATATGACCCCTAGAAACTTCCCTTTTTTATTGCCAACCCCCAGAAACTGAGGAAAAGCTGGTAATCCACGCACACTTTACATATTTCATCATGTATTTGGAAGTTAGCTCCATGTGGTGTGACGATAATCCCATATTTTCCAGGCAGATAACGTTCTATTGTTCCCTGGAAAATTAAAAAATCCTGACAATCAGATGAAAAATGTCACGTTGCAGTTGTCAGTTTATCTCAAAGCTCTAACTTTGCTTTAGGGTCAAATATGATTTGCAGTACAAGAAAAGATAGTGTCATCCATTAAATACTGAAAAGAAATGGAGACAGATGCGCTGCAGCTTGACTATGGTGTGGGTTTAGCTGAAGTCCAGGTGGGGTTGGAAGTGGGGGTGGGCAGGGCAGGGGGAAGAGAACAGAACCACAGAAAGCGGGACGACTGGGAAAAAAGGGAAATGTAAGAGGAGAGCAAGACGGGGATTAGAAACCCTCCGAAAGGCAGTCACTTAATTTCCTGGCTAACGTGGCTATGATTATCTCCTGGGTGGGAATGGAACGTTTGATGTCCTGGGACCAGACTAATCCTTGGTGACTAACCTCCACCTCTCATTTCCTCTGGATTAGCTTTCTCTGCTACTTAATAAAAAAACTAGTTGAAGATGGATCAATATTAACCCACAATGGAGGACAGAAAGAGAGGGAATTTTCTTTTTTGTGGTCATTTATTCTGATGATTCGCTTCTGTTTTAACCATAACCACAATGTTTTTTTCAAAACAAATGGCTATGAAATGATATAGTGATAAAATCTCAATTTGTATTTTTCAAAGATTCTTCATTCAATAGAACATAACACACTAAATATGACTTTATACTTTCTCGTACAGAAGCAGTCGTTCAGCAAATCAACAAAGACTAGGGGCATGTTTTTTTCCTCCACAAGACAATTCAACACATCTCCAGATAGATGGGTTAAGATTCAGAGAACAAACATTTTTAAACTGAATGATTTGGTTCAATTAGATGCAATTTGATTTGATTCAAGGCTGCCTGATACAGTTCTTTGCATTTTAAAAAATTTCTTAAATTTCTTTTGTTTAGAAAAATAAAGATTTTTCTATAATTGTATTAAAGAGCAATTGAATAATCAGAGGGAGCCAGAGTTTTTGACTCTTCACGGCACATGAAAAATACATTTGATTGCTTCTGTTTCACTTTATTTTTGCATAATTGGTATCTTGTACCCTTTCGGATGGATAAGAGCAAAGCATCTAAGTGATTCTGCATTACTGTTTGCCAAGTTTTAAGTATATCAGTGCTTTTTGTTGTTGATTGTGCTAGCTGATCGTCCACAGATTCGCCAGCTGTGCAAGTTCTTTCCCCATATAGGGCTTCTTATAAAATCCAAATGATTTCCAGACATTAAATCTGATGGTGGCTTGCAACCTGCTTCAGTGTCAACTGTCAATTGTCAGACCATGTCAGATCCATATGGGCTGCCTGCTACATCAGCAGTGTATCTGAGCGGGCTGGATGGCTAATACAGCTAATGGTGTGGAAAGGATATGATACTCGACAAAGCAGCTGAGAAATGCCGTGCACCTGCTTTTACACGTTGCACTGACAGAAGATGGAAGCCTTGCTTTGCTGTGTAGGATCTGTAAAAAACTCTTATACAAATGGTTTTTAATGGTGGAAGTGGGCCATCTACTGATTTACTGCTGCCCTCTGCCCAAAGCATTTACAACTTTTAATCTTACATTCAGATTCAGAGTAAAACCTCAAACCCAAATTTATTCATTTATAAAGCGCAATTCATGCGGTTTGGCATCACAAAGTGCTTAAGACAATAAAACAGATTTACCCACCAACACATTTACCCCTCTTTTCCCTCCTATTCTAAAAGTGAAATAAAGTCCAAAGTTTCGGTCTCTTAAATGAATTTAATAAAATATAAATCTGGCTAAATTAATAAATAAAATAATAAAAACTATCTATGTAATACTTATAAAAAGATATAGTAAAAGCAACAAGAATTAGAACACACACTAAAGACTTTATATCAAATAAATAAAAATGACTATATATAAAGTAGATAAAAAAATAAAATAAAACGATTCATTAGAGCTCAAATGAGTAATAACTGGAAAATATTATAGCTGATAGCTGATTAGAGACTAACTGATCGTTTCACCATGATCGTTTTCATGATCTTTTGGTCACTTCTAATTCTTTTTATTTGGAACAAAGATATTCATGGTTTTAATAACAGACCCACTTAACCTGAGAAATGTTAAACTTCTTTTTAAAACCATATTTATGCTTAATAGCAAACCATGAAAAACAACAACAATATATCTGAGTGTATGAAAAATCTAATAAAAAGGAATTAACTGTTCAGTATCTTTCATTTGATAAAAATTCTGATTATCATGTACCTTACTGACTAGAGTCCCATGGTTCTAGTCAGTAAGGTGATGTTAAATTATTAGGCATAGGACAAGCAGGAGGCATCAGGGAGAGAAAGCCTGGTTTTGCCTTAGAAACATCCGGCTGTCATTTGCAGCCCTTTTGATAGAAAATATGCTACGGCTGAAAGTGAAACAGTACTTCAAAGAATCTAGGACCTTATAATTGAAGGTTAATTTCAAATTCACACAAAGTCTGTAAGGACTTGCAACCTGTATATACACCGCTACCATCACCAAAAAACTGCAAATTAACCAACGACTACAGAAAAGATGTTACCAAATTATACTTAATAGTTCTTTTCATTTTGTTTCTTGCCAGGCTTTTCTCAAGAGGGAAAGCCTCAAGTGTTGCCAGGTTACCAGCCAATCTGACCAATGACATGCCACTTGACCCTACTCTTGGCCAATGCCCCTGCTCCAACAACCGGCTGGGCCCCAGCTGGCCAATTAGCTCGCCTCTTAGTGTGGAGCTCAGCCAATGAAAAGCCCCGGGAGACTTCTGTTCATCTGAACTCACAGATGGGAGGACAGGAAGGGAGAGAAAAGGGAGAGAGTAGGAGTGTGTGTGTGAGAAAGGGTGTGAGGGACTTGGCGTGAATTCCCAAACACTATTGAGACATCTTCACTGAAGAGGCTGGATGGCTCTGAGTTAGCGGTTGGAAACAAATCTCTCCATTTAGAAAGGACAAATGAGACAACCTCATTGCGAGAAGAGATAAAAAGCAGACCGAACTGCTACGCTGCCACATGGCATATCTCAGAGCAATACTGAACAATTTAGCAAAACCTTTTTTCTGCTTAAATGCTAAGAGTTGATCCAGCCAGTGTTAGCACTAATTTGTGGTTGTGTGTGGCTGCTATCGTGACACAGCAGGATCTCAGATCAAGCAAATTACTTTCATTTCTGTCCATCTGTCCATCTACTTAAAATGACTGAAAATCTTTAAGGTGGGCTGATTTTACTGTCAATTAAAGCAAATTCAATAAAGATCTCTTAAAAGTGATCTTTGAAATGATGGGTTTTATGAAAATCACTTAATCTTAATGAGTTGGAAAAGAAAATACCACAAAAAATACAGCCAAGTTAAACTTAAAAGCAAAGTAAAGTGAACACTTTCTGTCAGCATATTAAAGAGTAACATTAACATTGCTCCATTATACAAACCCTGTTGCCTCATTATCTCAGCAGGTACATTAGCTTTCTTGTCTATTTATGTACAGCTCTGACTTACTTTTCTTTGAAAATATGCCAGTAAAACAACTCATTGGTAGAATAAGAGAAATACATAGGCAAGATAAATCTCGTTCCTATGCAAAATAATAGATCCTCTTTTGATGTCAACAGATGGCTTCTACAGTATTTTAGTTTTTGGTACCATTAAAAATAATACAGTGTTCCCTGATGTTTTTCCTGTAAATCAAACATGCTGTTTGCACAGCTCACATCAAGCTATAAAAGTTTGTAGCTGCACAACCAGTAGAAAAGACACCAAAAGCTCAGAGAGCCAGGTGTTGCATTATCAGTTTAGGGAAATGCTGAATGTGAAATTGAGAACAGAACATAAACTTCACTTACACACTGACTGCAAAAACCATTTTCAACTATAAAAATATTCATTCATTCATCAAAAATTAGACTTGATTAGATTGACATCTTCAGACAGATGCTTTTTTTAACCTGCTTACCTACTAAATGTATCAGCAGTTTGTTTTTTGTTTCACTCTTGTCTTTCACTTGTTATTTCCTTAGGCTTAGGGAAAACAACATCTTGGTTAGCTTTAGGCACTGAAATTAATTAATAAGATTTAGGAACCCGAAAAACTTTATTGAGCTATCGATCATTAACTCATACCTTCAGCATTGAAGGTATGAGTTAATGATCTAGTATTTGAAGTTTTTCCCTTCTTTTTGTTAAACTGTGCTGTGTAATGCTATCTAAGCAGGCTGGAATGACTGAGAATAGTTCTTGTAAATGATCACAATTAACACAGATCAAGATGGATGCAGTGTCTCTGGTAATAGCAAGTCAGGACGTCACATTGTAAACAAATCAAACGTGTCATGCAGTTTTATTGCTTGCAGCACAAACCTATCAAGGCATGTTTGTGTTCCTGATATTTTCAATATCCTCCTCTCCCTGGCTTGCAGCATATTTTCTTGGCGAAACTCAATCTGGCACAACACCTCCATTGCCTTCTTTTGACATCTCATGAGTGTCCTAAAGATACTGTACTTAAGACTTTAAAATGGTATCTCTGCTTCACACCTGTCCCAACCCTAGTATTTTCCCATCTATGAGATGACTCACCAATACTTCAACATCAGATATTTCCTCCTGAGAATCTCAAGAGCTGCACGCTGCCGTAAAAAATGCAGACAATCTCCAAATTCTCACATAGGCAGTTTATCTTTGCTTGCTCACACATGTGTGTGTATAGTGTGTTCGTAGATGCTACTCATGTCCAAGTATTTGATACATAGAGGTGTGTATGTCCACGAAAACACAGCTGAGCCAACAATCCAACAGGAAAAAATTTCCCTAAAAAACAGTGTATTGACTCACATACTTGTGCACACAAGAACACCATTTGGCTATCTGTCCTGACCACAGCTTAGTGGCCAGTGATGATAACACTCCGCTGGAACAAAACTTATCTTTTGATACACACATAACGTACTCCAAGCTTTGTGTGTGTGCCTGCATGGTTGTCTGTTGGCATCTTTCTCAAAGCCTGAAAGGAAGTCAAGGAGCTAAATAGAAATTTTAATTTGATAACATGTCAAACATCAGGAGGTAAAAGCAGTATAACAGGAACCTACACCATCACACAGAAAGAGGTAGAGGCCTGTAAATGCAGACAGTCTCACCACGAAAGTGAAAACTATCTAATTTTAACAGCTTTTGCCAACAAGGGACGGTCTCACTTTAAAGGTGGTCTTGCATTTCTGCATGAGATACTGATAGGGTATTTTGTTGAGTAAACCTAAGAACCAGATGAAAATGTGCATCAGTCTTAGATCCAGTCCAGAATTCATTATAGGCATGCAGTCATTTAATGGGTGTTTCCTGACTCATTGTAAACTTTCAAGCATTTTTAAGAAGAAAACAAAGAATCACCATTTATTAAATTATTTGGATAAACCAAGATTTATCAATGACATATATTACAAAATATAATCCCATGTGCTGGGTGTAAAGGGGTAACCCAGATTACCAGACCAAATGCCTATTCCTGGGTGGGGAACTTGCCGATTCACTGCACACAGATTTGAAAATAGTTATGTACTTACAGATGACCTCATCTCCAAACACAATGAGATGCCTTATTTGCTGAATAAGTGAAGCAGGATAAGTAATTCTTAAGTCCTCATTGTTCAGTTGTAAAAACAATGAAAGGAACAGAGCTCCTAAATGGTCGGGTCAGTGATGTCCTTTCTGACTTCAAAATTTTTAAATACACTTCTGCAGACAGCTGAGACCCTTGAGGACGTTTTTGGTTTATTTTTCCTGCAAATTGCTTGACGTTCTAAGAATTCTTTGGACTGTATGTAGATTTTTGATGAGTGGGTTTCTATGAAGGCAACCCTTCAGTATTTGCAACTAACAGGAGTCTATTTTGGAAATAAGAGTATGGCCCATTACAAGCATTTAACGATCTTTGCTGTTACTGCAGCAAAAGCTCAATTCTATATCCATTTAAACCCAGTCTTTAAAAGTTAGAGAAGTTGCTTTCATAAAATTTCTTTCCCCCAATCTGAACCTTTTCTCAATGCAGTCTTATCATCAGTCCATCAACTCACATAATCTGGTAGCACAACACAGGCTAACCAAGATGTCCATGCTGCACAATGAAAAACGAAACCACCAATTCCGTCAGCCTTTTGAATCTCCCCAAAAGTAAGAGGCAATCAAAAACAAATAAAAAAGGCGTTTGGCTTTCTAAGACCTCCACCATTCCTTTTAAATAGCACTGCTTTATTATGAGCTGAGGAAGCTGGTACCTGAAAACATCTTCCTTATGTTCTTATTGTACTGTTCATGGTATGTGGCTCTAAATTAGTTAATTTTGGGGATTTTAAGTATCTGATTAGAGGAGCCCATGGCTGCTGTCTGCTTGAACGTTTTAGGGGCCAGACCACATAAAAAGCCTGGAATTTGCATCACTTTCCTAACAAACCTGGAAGCCTTACAAGTTAATGAAAGTCTGAGTCTAAAAGTAATCTAAGAGCTCAAATCTGTTCCAAAGCCTAAGCTTTCATGTAGCGTCTCTTTCTGTACTCAGAGATGGATGCATCAATATTATGTAAAATGCTGGAATTAATGCGTTTCTGCGGAGGCCATGATGTCATATCTGATCTGTAAATGACCACACTTCTCTTTTTCCAGTGGAGAGTGGACCAAATGACGTCAGGGTCATAAGGCATAGGAAACAAAAGGAATGACTTCTCCTATAATTTAGCTGTGCATCTGTAACTCCTTATTTCCACAGCTGCCATTAACTTAATAAACGTCATCGAGGTTGGGTGTGATACGGAAAATCAAATAATAGAATCAAGGTTTCTTTATCTTATCATGTTCATTACCTTCAAGCTGAACTGAGTCTGCCTCCCCGGGCAAAAACAAATTACAGAAGTACTCCATTAACCACAGATTCCTGAATCATTCTGAATCTTGACCCAAACTTAGAGGGAGGCCTGTGGGATCATGCATGTTAAAAACAGATTATAAGTCATGACATATTGTTGCATTTTGCCCTGCTGGC
Source organism: Craterocephalus amniculus (assembly GCA_036024015.1). Classification (NCBI taxonomy): domain Eukaryota; kingdom Metazoa; phylum Chordata; class Actinopteri; order Atheriniformes; family Atherinidae; genus Craterocephalus; species Craterocephalus amniculus. The sequence goes on along the minus strand of JAVQJG010081845.1, from coordinate 10,804 downwards.
AGGAAGAAGACACAAATCACACATTGCCAGTGAGGGAGTTAGCATCTGTGTTTAATAAAAGTGTGTACTTAGACATGCACCCCTACTTTTCAATTAAAGTGGGAGCATGAGTCCGTCCTTGCGTGCACTGGGTCTGTGTGTCTGTCCTGGCAAATGTGTCTGATGTCTGTTGATGGTTTTCATCCCTGTATTTTAAGACTGACTATGTGTGTGTGTGTGTGTGTGCGTGTGTGCAACAGACATTGAGCAGTCATCAGACCAGCCAGGCACCAGTCCCAGACAGCGAGGTCAGTCATTCACTAATCATATTAACATTCCTCCATAATGACCCAATGCATAACTCTCCCTTTTCAGTCATGTTCTTTCTCCCTCATCCATCTGCCTCATTTACGCTTTCCATTTCACCCTTTCCGTTCACTCTATTTTTCCTGATTTTATCTCTTTCATCATCTCACTTGTTAACTATTCCTCTGCATATGAACCTCAACATTCAATCATTTGATTAACATTTGCCTCTGCTTTGGTTCATTTTCTCCTTCCTTCTCATTTCCCTTTGACAAGATCTGCATCGTGTTTCTGAAACTGTCCTTTCATTTCCTCACCTTGCGCCTGGTTCCAAATCCCATCTTTCCACTTAGCTGACTGTGGAGACTCCAGAACCCTCTATAGAACATGGCTTGTGATTTTAGGCTTGCTTGTTCAAAATGAAACAAGTTGCAAAATGTGCCTGGAACAATTGTTTGCATATGTTTGAAAAGAGAAACTGAGGATATCACAATATGAAGCCAATCCTTCCTGATCTGACCCACACCCTGGATTATAGCCATTTAGAAAAGAATAATTTAATCAATAATTTAGATAAAAGGCTTATTTAAACCAATACTTCGCTAAGAAATGTTAAACATTATCAGGCTTCTGTGGGATATTTTAATTAATCTCTTGGTCTGGCCAAACTCAATAGGTGGGACATGTTGGTAGGGATCTCTTTACATTCTCTGCGCATGAAATATAGATTAAATTACAATGAGAGAAGAGTAAATGAATAAATAGAAATATCACTTCAGAACAATTAGTAATTAAAATATTTGATTGTTGATTGTTTGGATTTGATTTTTGCATCTATTATCATGAAAGCTGCTTATCATAATGTAGCCTATAACTTGATTAAATTCAACATGTTTAATTTCATTCCTCCATTTAGAAAAGAGAGCGACGTAAATTATACAGCACAAGAATTATGCTAGGAAAACTAGATTCTTCCCAGGTGATTGAAATAACCCTGGCACAAGTCTTTTTCTGTAGGTCAGGTTTGTGCTGTTTGGGGCATTTGTACTGGTTTTTGATGTGTTTGCGTGCATGTGTGTGTGTGTGTGTGTGTGTTTCTGAATGAGGATTTCAACATCAGGTTTTCTCTGACTGTTTTCCAGCCAAATCAAATGGAGGCTGTGTGACTTGGCTTGGGCCAGTCTGCTTCAAAATGGTGATGCATTTGGCTTGATGTTCTGCAGTAGTTTTCATTATGAGCCTGCAGTCATCTCCTCATTGTGCATGGACACACACATACATACACACAATGGTTTTCATCCCTTGTGAGAACAGTGTTCAAGCTACATAAGTTAACTTTGTCTTCATTGTAAAATGTAATGATTTAAGTTTTGAGAGTTTTTATGTCCTTATAGGCACACTGATACAATCAAGGCGAGTGTCATGGAACATGATCTTTGTGGGATCTTTTGAAGCAAAACTAAGGTAAGAAAGAAGTTTCTTACCTTAAAAATCTGTAGTTCAGACTTGTTTTGATGGTACACTGACATCAATGTGCACATTTGTAGAACAGTTTTTGCCTTTCAGAGTCCCAGGAAAAACAATACAAAACCTATCCAGCCTGGACCATCACATGGCAGCTGTGTTTTGCTTTATGCCACTATATTACATACCAGCAACTGCATATCAACACACTGGAAGTTTTCAGCAAAGAAACACAGGAGGGGGATTTTTAGAGGAAATGAGAAACAGAAAGAGAGAGAGGGACAGAACAACTGCACCGAAACATGTATTCTGCATTGATCATAAGTGTCTGTGAGCTGTGAGGATCTGTACTTTAGATTTGAAGAGGCACCAACAGCTTCTGCGTAGCTTCACAGCAGCAGTGATTCTGCCAGAGCGGCAGCTCCACAACAATTGCAACTGATTCCAAAAATACGGTTGATTCCAACTCAGAAGAACTGACAAAAAAAGTGCCTTATGAAGAGCAAAATGTTTAATTTTGGATTTCATCTAGTCAGTGTTAAGCAGGTGGAAATGTTGCTGGGTTCTGGTCTGGTCAAGTGGTAGTGACAATCTGGATAACAGACTGTTGAGATTATTAGCTGCATTCATTTCTAAACCCATATGTCATATATTCAGTAGACGTCTGTTTTGTGGTGTGTGTTCAAAACTTTGGAAGGAGGGTAAGATTATTCTGTTGGCAAATGATAAAGAAAAATACTTTTTGTCCAGATAGCAGATCTATTAGCATTCTGACTGGCCTCAGTAAACTGATACAAAAGATTACATTTAAGCAAGTGCAGGATTATTTTAATAACGATTTATCAACATAATGTCAACATGCTGATAGGTCTGGCCACTCCACCTGCACTGCAACGAAACATATGTTTAATAGCTGGTTCACATCAATCAATGTTTCAGCGTTGGTGATTGACCATGACATACTGATTTCCAAACATGCTTGTAATGAATTTACTTCCTCTGTGATACAGTCGTTTAAGCCTTATCTGTCTCATTGATCAGTAAGAGTTCATTTTAATGGTGCATTATCTTGCAGTAAGTCTCTGGACCGTGGAGTCTCAAAAGGAAGCTGTCTGGGACCTTTGCTATTTTTGATATTTACTGATATGCCATATGCACTTAGTAAGAGTAAAATCACTATGTTTGCTGATCATACAAATATTTATTATGCTCCACATGTTCAGGCCTTAATCAAGTTGTACAGTATGAGAATACTTAACACATCAGTCACAACAGTCTTCAATGCATGGTTTTGGGAATTAATTGAAAAAGTGGTTTTAAAAAGAAATTAAAACCATATTTAACAACACTTCAACATTCTTACTCATCTCAGTTGACTGAGATAGAGTCATGTGATTTTTTGACCTAGCTACAGTATATATGTCTGTATCCATGTATGCAGATGTTTTTGGCTGTTGTTCGTTTGTCATATTTGAGAGTATAATGTTTATTGTTGATATTTTACTGTTTGGACCCAAAGAAGACTAGCTTACATTTTGGCGTCAGCTAATGGGCATCCTTTTAGATAAACAGACAAATAAACAAACTAGCTTTCAGCTTGGCTAAATCTATAGATCCAGGGTAAATCAAAGATAGCTTATTATGTACGCAATGAGTAAACATTTACCGCTAAAATTATTCATACAATTCCAACAACTTGTTTTAAGGTCTGTACAGTCCCACACGGCTTAAACTACAGATTTCTTTGTAAACCTAAACATGAATAAAGCACCACAAAGTGGATACTGCATCCATTATTCCTGCTTCTAGTCTGCAGAGCTTCAGATTATAAACCAAAGAATAGGCTATGCCATAAGGTAGAGGTATTCAAAGGTAAGTGCTGTCTGAACAGTAGGAAATGTAAAGGAGAGTTTCTTCTGTAATCTAATTAGTTTGAACAGCAATGCTACCCAACACTGTTTGTCCCAGCACACACCCGATACAAACGCCATCTTGCCAGGTCAGACAATGTGAATAAGCCAACTGTTAACGGCTCCTGATCTCAGACAATAAGGCAGTTGTTAACCACCTACAGACAGTCATAACCACAAAACTATGGCGATTACTCATCAGTCAATGTGTGGATGTGTGAGAGGGGGAGGAGGCTCAGATCAATGGCACAGTGGTCAATAGGGACAGAGAAGAGACAGGAAGGAGAGACAGAGGAACATTAAACTGAGACACTGAGGTGATGTATGTCATATCTGTGTGTGTTTGTGTCTGCATGTTAGTAACACCATGTTACTTTCAGACAACTGCAGGTCCACTAAGTCAACACTGACCCTGTCTTATCTGATCTGCACATTCATCAACATAAACAAACACAAAGCAGTGAGAAATCACATAAAAAGTAAAGGGCAATGGCTAAAGGCATGAAAATATATTTTTAGGGACAGTCATATTTAAACTGGTGCCCCCCCCCTTTTTTTCTGTCTTACTTCTCTGTGTTGAACAGTTGCTCTGGACAATCAGTGTGAGCTCAGTTTCTCTTCTTTTCCATTTGATTCAGCACATTTGAACTGTTCCAGTGCTCTGCTTGTCCTTATATGGCCAGTCTGAGCAACAGCAAGAGGCTCAATCCCATGATTCCACACACAACTGTCTTACAGCAGAGTGTGTATTGTCTACAGATGAATTGTCTGTGTGCACATGTGTGTGATCAGGAGTTTTATGACAGAACGAGTGTCGTTTAAGTCATTCAGATCTTTGCATATTAAGAAAAAAGACCAACAATTTGATTCTTAGTATCCTGCTCTTTATCCAGTCAGTTGTGTATTCACTGGAGACAACAAAAAACTGAAGTCTTACTCTGCTGTTTCTGGAATAATGCTGTGTGAATAATAATGTGTCAGATGCTAAAATTACATTGATACTCTCCGGAGATGCCAAACACTCAACTTTATCCAATTTGTGCAATTGTGTAAAGTCCGTAATAAGATTACATTTTTGATGGAATCTGTATATAAAGGGTCTTTTCTGCAAAGAAATGCCATTCACATGCAAAGTCCTATTAGCCCTAAAAGTCTGTATTACGCAGCCAAACTGCAATTAAATAAAAGCTCATTGTGTCAAGGCTCTATTCAGACAGTAAGATGAGAACATATAACCAGAAAAATGCGTTTAAACATTACTTCTGTGTTTTTCCATGAGAAAAAAATCTGCAGTTCAGTGGCAGCAGTCAGAGTGTGTGTGTGTGTGTGTGTGTGTGTTTGTGTGCAGCACATATGATAGCTTGGTGGCTAGCTTAGACTGCACGTGTTTGAGCACATATTCAGTTAAATGGGTCTATGCACATTATTTAGTGAGTCCATTGGTGTATGTGGGTTTATTCATGCAGACCAAGCAAAAAAGAAATTACATATTAGACCCCTTTGAAATGAATCCCCTGCAAATCATCAATTAAAAAAAAAAACCTTTGAGTGTCATGTTTGTGTGCGCTGAGTGCCAGCAGTGCAGCCTGGTGCCTGGGTGAATGGTACAATATATTCCAGTGGATTTATGGTCACACTGAGCTGGCATTAATAACACAGACTGGAGAAATATGACCTTACTTGGAATAGTGGGAATACTAAAGAACGCAATTCTTCTTTTTGCTCTTTTTTCATCAAATTCTGTTGCTCTTTTTGTACTCATTCCAGCTACAAAGCGTTTTTACTTGCACATCTTTCCATTCTTCCTGGAGCTCTATACAACCAACAAAATCAATCATCTCAACCAACTAACAGAAGCATTTTATTCCCAATGCCATATTTAATGGAAAAGCATGACAAACAAAAAGGATGTACCTCTTATTGAAGAGGGAGGAATGGGAAGCAACAAGGTTTGGAGAGAGACACAATGCTGAGAGACCATGAACCAAACTGAATATGATGGAAAACCATTAAGATGGAGAAGAAAACAAATACTTGGATTAAGAAGGAGATGGAAACCTTTTTAAATTACCTTTTTTCTTTATACTTTTAAAACAAAGCACAAATAACTGTTTTAACCTGGCCGGAGTCACACATAGCTACAAGGTTTACTGCTGTCTCTGTCTGCTAATAGAGCTGGGGTTTAATCCCCTGCCTGTCCGCCTATAAAACACCCAAGGTAGCCTGGCTTTTTCTATCTCATAATGGTTGAAATCACATGAGCAGTTTCAAGGTCAAGAAGAAAAGGGTTGTGTCTGTGTGTGTGTGTGGGGGGGTAAGGAGGGCAAAGGGTTTTTGTATGTCCAGAATCACTATAAAGTAAGAAATATACCTGTCTGCAAACACAGCTCTGCAGCAGACAAACAAAATATATGTTTCATGTGGTTTGCTGAATATTAACAAGGTTTATATTAATACCCATTATTATGAGGGGATGTTTTAAAGTCAGCTTCATTTGCTAACATGGACTGAAACTAAATAGAGAATTTCTGGACAGGATTTATAACCCTTAAGCTAGTTTTTAATGGGATTTCTAATGGAAATTAAACTAATGACTCAAAGAAATTTCTTTTTTTTCACGTAAACCTTTAAAGCAATAAAAATAGACAATAAAATAACGTAATTACAATAGAATTTTGATGGTCTGCCTACTTGCAATCTGGCCTCTAACACCTGTTACGTCTAGCTGTAACTTTGGATGGGAGAAGGTATGTCTTGGAGAAAACCACGTTGCTATGACACTGAAAGCAAAGCTCTGGACATCATGGTTACTGCGGACATGAGGTCTTGCAGCTGGTGGAACAAATTCCAGCTGAATGGAGGAGGAAATGGGGGGAGCAGGTGGGGCTGCTCCCAAAGCTGAGGCTGCAGTAGCATGAGTCGGCTGTTCCTTCGCGATACTTGTCAGCCTGTCGCTGTCCGGACAATAAATTGAATTTTTCCTGCAAGAACGAGGAGCAGCAAACAACTCAGAGAAGTACTGTGTTTGATGTAAGCATGGCTTAATATTAACTTGCCAGAATGAATGTTAGCTTGATTAATCTTTTTCAAACATTCAAAAAAACTTGACTATACATATCCTACAGTTACATGACTGATAGCAAAGCTGTTAACCTCCATAAAAACTAGAAGTCCATAGACAGTGAATGCTTTAAAAACCCAAAAAGTCAGTTTGAGACAGTGCATGTTGAACATAGTCCACTCTTGCAGCACAAAAACAAATTGTCCACATCCCTCTCAACCCCTTTGTACTTAAATCAGCCCTGAAAACCTGTAATTACAGCTTGTGACCAATTAATGTCTTCTTGACTAAAGCCCCCTGCGCGGAGGGCAATATGAGATATGTGCAGGACAGAAGATCTTTTCATACACTACGAAGCCCTGATATTAATATGTAACATATCAAATTGGCAGGGAGAAACTCGGGCAAAAGACTATAAAGCACTGACATCCAAATGAAACGCATTGAAATTCAAAGCAATTACACTGCTGAGAAAGTAACAAAACCATACAAACCCTATCCTGGGGTTCCCTTCTTTACGGCTGCTTGTGGTTTTTCTAAGGGGAATTTGGGAGTTATTGCTACATTCTCCTGACTGACTGATAGAGATGTTCATCATCACATCAGCTGATGGCTCCTGAGATACTTGCCTGCACAACACTTCGATTTAAACATCTTTAAAACTGCTCAGGTTTGCTTTTTAGCTTCTACTTTTGCAGTTCCTGGTCAGATATTACTAATTCCCATAAAATCTGGGCTGCTATCCTCTGCTTTTCACTCAGAGTAATGCGGTTACTTTTTGGTGGAGATAATCATTTACATTTTACAATGTGTTCCAGGTGAACTTAGGCCTTGTTCACATGACAAAATTTGCATTTTTTTCTTCCTTTGCCTGATTGAAAAAAACTTTTATTAATGGCAGATTTAATCAAATTGCCGTTGACACGACTGCAAATTGAGTGATTATGTTGTACAACGTATGCCAGGCCTTTAGGTGGTATTGAAAACTACAGCTGTAAGGATACACCCCAAGTTTACATTACTTCCTACTATTTCCTCATTAAATTGGAAGAGAGCATCTTTGCTGCTGATAAACATACTGAATGATGAGGACAATTATTCAGAGAGACAAAATAACTTGAAAAGATGCAGCAGAACTAGAAGAAGTCAAAGATTAGCCATTGTTGGTGTTATTAGTTTATTCATGTGGTTTCAGAGTTTAAAAGGGGCGTTGTTCTATTGAAGCGCTTCCACCTTGGGTCTAAACCACTTCGCGCCACCCTGCGTTGTGAGAAAATTCCACCCTTAGGCCAGCTGTCAAAATATTGGGAATATGACTCTTCTGACTGATTCTGACTCTACTGCAGTGATCTCACACGACTTAGCATTTTTTGAGACCAAGAATTTACATACAGCCCTTGTTATTCATTTTAACCCACATTTTGGACAGGAGGCAGAAAAAAATGGCAGGAAATGCAAGAAATACTACCTTAAGTGTAACAGAATGAAATGGTTGGGTATAGCATTAGAATATCGTGGTGGATGATGAGAGTTTCCAGGAAATCCAAGAGGCCTCCAACTCACCCAGTGTTTGAGCTGCTGTTTGTTCTTCAAATAGACACCAACATTTTTCTTGACCTCATTATTATTCACAGCTATCTTAATAACCATTCATGTATTAACTTCTCTTGCTTTTAATCTTTTTAATGATTTTGTGTTTAAATGACTGTATTGTAATTCGTTTTGCATGTATGCTTTTAATGTTTTATGTAAAGGACTTTGAATTGTCTTGAACCTGAAAATGTGCTATATAAATAAACCTACCTTGCCTTTTATCATCAAACGTCAAACATTAAAATGTATTAAAATGATCTGTAGGGAGAGAGCCAGTGGGAATGTGGCTGTGCTTCAATTTTGTTCTGGTATTATCCAATTTAATGAGTTGTTCTGGTGTCCTGACATTTCCTCCACAGTTCACACTACTAAGACATATCTAATATAGTTGTAAATAAATTCAAGCCCTATCCAAGAAAGAACATTGTTTATCCCAAAACACGGTGAGCAGAGAAAAAAAAACATGATTTATTCTCATATTTTTAATTTGCAAACGGCTGTGGAATAAAAACTACAGCTGTAGTTTTATGCCCTCTGATCAAACAACCATCGGATCATGGAGCACATCCAGTCTTTTTTCACTGTTTGCAGATGATTCCTCAAATTTATTTACCCCTCAAGCACAACACTTCAGCTCCTTTAAAATCTTTATTGGACTGCCAAAAGGAGGTGAAATCCAGAATGGCACAAATTTTCCTGAACTTAAAGAAAAAACTTCACTCTTGTTATTTTGCCTCCAAATTTCTGCCAATCAGTCAAATCAGTCAAATACATAACAAGACGTTTGAATCTGTTAAAATATCTTCGGTAATGATTGAACAGTAAGAATGCCATATTACATATTATAGGCATAGAAATCCCTTCTCATATGATAATTAATTTTCACTGACGGTGACATTAAGAGGTAATTGTGTATAAAAAAGGACTTATTGCGAGAAGTCATGCTACAAGAAAATCTCAACAAGGTCAAACAACTACAAGCTATTGATGTAACTGTTTATAGTTAGATGATAAAAAGGAGAAACTTGAATGAAGCAAACTGAAATATACAGAAATTTCACCTTAAATCAACCTGCTCTATAAAAGTGGGGAGAACTATTCTGCCCACTACCACTGTGTTATTCTGTTTCTGAGTGGAAAAACTGTGTTTCTTGTTAGTCATGGTTCTCGGGTGGTTGATACACGTGACTAATGTAGCCACACACACACAGATTGTGCCACTAAGTTGTGTTAAGATTATAAGAGGGCTCTTTGTTTTCCCTAGTGTTAATAATTGTTGTTCATGTCCCAGCACTGCTGACCAATTTAAAGCATATCTAATACTTTGGGTCTGTTTTTTAACCTAGATGACTCAGAGGTTGGTAAAGTTATGTTTTCGAATATATGAGGCTCTGAATAATGAAAGCTACAAGAACCCTTTAACTAAATGCAAGGTGGACTAAGTTATTAAGTCTTGTTGATCTCTTTCATTTCTACAGTTCAACATGATTGTACACATGCTACAGTAAATGCAAAAGACAAAGAATTGAAAATAAGAGAAAAGAATGGATTTCACAATGGAAAATTTATAGTGTAAATGAAAAATAAAGTAAAAATAAGAAAGGTCATGAGAACAGAGAGCTGGGATTTTCCCAAATTGTATTGTGAACCAAACAATGGTGTGCCTTTCTGTGGATGGTACAAACTTAGAAAGAACATTGGAGTCAGTTCAGAGGACTGAAGCCTTGAACCAAAAGACAAAGAGAACCAATTCCTGAAACACGCTGACACACACTCCAAAAATGACTACTAATAAAAACACGGAAGTGGACACACAAGTACATGTAGGAAAGATTGTCTACAAGCAGGACAAGACCGGACATAGTTGTCACAGTGCAGGGAATTCAGCCTCCATCAACAGGATATGATACAAGATCCTCTTATGAGGGTGCACGGGCAACATTTGCAGGCGGCACACATGAGAAGTTGTGCCAGAGTTTCTGCAAGTTCTGCAGCACTTTGCCAGGTTTCATCCTCTCTGCCAACACCAACAACACTGAATCCATCCCATATGTGTTTCTATAAAGTTGTTGAGGGCAAAAGTGATCCACTCCATTTTTCCTTTAACATTAAAATGCTGACGTATACTCCCAAATCATACTCACAAGACAGAGAGGTAGGAAATGGGGCTTCTACAAGAGATGCAACACACAACAGTCAAATCGAACCAGTTGTGTTCAGTATGTTTGTAAGACTGTTTCTGCATCAACATATATCAGAACAAACAGTATTTCTGGGAAAACCACAAGTTTTGCTTTGAGTTCTTAGAGATGTATAAAATCAAATAATAATAATAATAATAATAATATTTATTATTATTATTAGTATTATTATTATATTTATGACTTTTGGTGTTCATTTGCCATAGAAACAATGGACGGTGAACACGGAATATTCCGAGTCCCACTGCCCGGCCTGTGGGGGTGTAAAAATTCAGGGGGTGAACTCAACG
>JAVQJG010081837.1:0-12576 GCA_036024015.1 Craterocephalus amniculus | reverse complement strand
TCGCGATTAACGAATATTGTAATAATTGTGACAGCCCTATATATATATATATATATATATATATATATATATATATATAAATATGTTGTCACATACTTTTTTACAGCTTTTTACTTTGTCTGCATTGACACAGAACAGACAGTTCTTCTTGATTATTTTATGGTGTCTACAGTATTCTGTGATGCAGTTTAAAAAAAAAAATGTCTGCTATACTCTAAATGCAAATTCAGTGCCCAATACTGTTAATTGCATGACAGCATTGAGACACAGTGCCAAGACCCTGTCAAATGTTCTCCAGGCAGTGTGTTTTTGATGCATTTTCTGACCCTCGGAATCACACCAGCCCCTTCTGCTGCTGTTGAGTTTTCCTGATTTACTGATTTAAGTAAAGCACTGCAGACAAGGATACAGATTGTTGTGCTTGAGGAGGGGTTCGACTTGGAAAAAAGTGGTGGGGGGCACGGAGCCAAAGAGAGCATGGTGGTTTTACCAATGGGGAGAGCATTCTGAGGGAAGGCACAGAGTGACAGAGAGGAAGGAAAAAAAGCTGGATCAGTCTAGTTGGAGAGGGGGGAGGAGATGGCAGGCAGAGTGAGGAAGAGAGAGTTATACTTGGAAAGAGGGACTGGATGGCATGGAGTGAAAGGCAGGTTTCCAGGCCAGACTTGAGCTGCAGGAAATTATTTATGAGCCTGAACAATATGATGCTTCAGCTGCCTATGATGAATAATCTGTGTGTGTATGTGTGCGCGCCTCCAGCAGAAATGGTGTGTGAACAGTATTGCAGTGATAGAAGCCAGAGGGCACTAGGCAGAAATTCCCCTTACACACACATGGACACTTGCACAGATACACACATGGCTTTTAATGATTTATTACTATCTTTCACAAAGGAGAAGAGAGCAGAGTGAAGGGGGGCTCTTAAAAGACAGTCTTGGGCCCGACCCTTATGTCTCTAACATGGAATGGCCACTGCAGGTTCATGTACAATCAAAAGCATGCACACACACATATACACACACACCGTCTGAAAGAAGTCATTCTGTGATATGCTGTACACAAAAGAAGTGAGTACACCTTACCTATAGCACCTAAAAATTAAATTGTAAGAAAGTATGTGACCTCTCATTGATGATACTATTCCAAAAGGTTCTTGTTGTTATTTGAGATAAAAAATTGGTCAAGTCTAGATGTCAACTTTGTCACAGCAGCTAAGTAAAAGGTGCAACAAGTAGCTGTGCACCTTAATTACTGGAAGTGTATTCTAATTTCACTTATTTTCTCTTTAAAGTTGTGTTATGTAACTTTCCAACCTTAAAACTCTGCATGTCTGACTCAGCATTGTGACATGTATTATGCACATTTCTGTTGCTGTGAGAAGCCACACTTCACAACTTTTGCTTCCAGGACACTGCCTGATGTTAAGGATGAGTTTCACTTCACTGTATGTACCAATGTGTTAGCAAGCAGGTATCAACATACCAGCTGAAACAGAGCAAGAGATAAGAGTCAGCCTAGGATGTTCTTTTACTATCTGGAGATGGCTCACATTGGTGGTAGGAGGCAAGATGGATGCCAAATTAGCCGTTGTTAGGGGGCGTGTCTGAGAAAATTTCACAGTTGATTGCAAAGGTATTCAGGTCCTGTTTTTCGCTTTTAAGGTATTATAACCTGCCATTTAAAGTGATTTATTTATTCATTTGGGAAGCACATAATGAACATTTATTTGCATATCTACCTTCTTTACTATGAACCCCCTACATAAGATCTGGTGCATACAATACTCTTCAGAAGGAACATAACTTGTCTAAAAGACAAAATCCCCCACTGTGAATAGGCTGTCACATGATCTTTAGTATATCTGCACCTGCTCTGAAGTGCCCTAGAGTCTGCATCATTAATCAGAAGGGACCACCAAGCAAGTGGCACCAAGAAGATGCCTTTCTCTTGAAACAAGTCAGTAAAAGTTGTGGAAAAGTACAAAACAGAGATGAACTATAAAATATACCAGAAATTGTGAAAATTCCATGTAGCAACATTAAATCCTTTATCTCAACATGGTAAGAATATGGACAAACTGCCTTGAGATGGAGATCACTAACTAGGAAGAGGAATGGTAAACCGCTTCCAACTATAGGGATATGAGTCTGACAACTCACGACTCAATTCAATTTTGATTCTTGGGGTGACGATTGGATTCTGTGTTAATTCTCGATTCAAACCAATCTCTATTCATAATCAATATTCTTTTACTAATAAGGAGTAACGCTATTCTACCAGCTAGGGAGAGCTCTGAGAAATTGTTTTATCAGTGAAAGAAACCTGGTTATGCTCAAGAAATAAAGGTTTCTAAGGTTATTAAGTAATTCAAAAATTGAAAACACACAGAGCCAATCTTTTAACAAAGATTTGACATTTATTTTGCTTACTTTTACTTATTACTTTTTAATATTTCTTTGTCAAGTAACTGTCGCCTTGAAAGTAGCTTGTCAAACATTTTTTTAATTCTTTTGAAATAATGATTCTTGAAAATTTTGGATTGATTCAGAGTCTTTAGAAGTTCTCATTTGAATATATTTCTTTCTCCGCACCCCTATCCACAAATGTCTGAAGAATTAGGCCCGCTATTCTTCTGAGACTGCTGCTTTGAAAGATTGCACTGGTTTGCCACTGCGATTGTCTCTTTAAAACACCAAGGAGGTGTTTTGTTTCATTCAAGTCAGCCTATGTAAATAAAACAAAAAACGGGAAATTGCATCTTTCACTTATGTACTCATTCATGTCTTTTTTTTATTTTTAAAGTCTAGATTGATTTTAATTGCTACTATGTTGGAATATGAGTGATTTGCGAGGCTTTGGAGACTGGAAGTCATCTTGTCAGCCATTATTTTTGTGCAGTTTATCTTCCACATCTTATGGTGCTGTTACAGATTTCATCTCAACTTTTGTACTTAAGCAGCTTTATATCAACAGATCTCTGTGCTTCATTGTTGGGATTGTACATTCACTCTGCAGTCCAAACATGCTGGACTCCATCTGAACATAACAGTTTTATCTTGGCCTCATCTGATAAGACCGTACCCACAATATTCATCAGGCTGATTTTCTGGTTCTTTTGCAAAGTTTAATCTGCATCTTTGTCCATCTGTTCTTCAAAGCTAATTATTTTCCTCTTTGAGTCATCATTTTGGAATAATGAACATTTTACTGTAAAAAGTGTTTCCATACCTACTGTTTATTGCTGTTACTGGGTCTAAGCTCTTTTTTTGGTTGGTCAGGGACTTCATTATGCTACTTCATTTTGTGATGACTCACGATCATGTTATTGTCATTTCTGCGACAATATTACATGTGTGGAATGTTTAAAAAGGGAAGTACTACTTATCAGCTTAGTTTTCAATCGTACACTACATGAAATTGTTTGCAAATGCGTGTACTGTAAGTGATTTTACTGGGTTCTCTCTTCTTGTGCACCTGGCTTTCCATCCAGCTGTAAACTCCTTTTCTTTATAGTTTGCCTATCTTCAATCCTTTATTTGTTTATTTTTTTCTACAGGATTGTGTAATGTTTTGTCTGCTTTTTCTGCCAGGTTTTCCATGTTTATTCCTACGACACCCTTGTTAGCTTTTTAACCAGCGCGTCCATGTGTGACTCAAGGTAATGTTAGATGTGTGATGTGTGACTTGTAGTGTGAAGAAGGCGCCTGTGTTTCTGCCATAGGGGGTCATTGAAAACCAGGTGCTGTAGCTTCTAAAGGCCTATAATTACCAGGGGGAACCACATCAGACATACAGACAGCCAGAGTGGGGTAGTTTTTTGTAATGTGTATGGCTTTGAGAACAGGTGCAAACATGTCTGGATATAAAACTAACCCACTGATCAACACTTGAAGAGACTGTGTCTACTTGTGCCATATTATCTTGCCTTTTAAGTCTTGAGTTGAAAAGAACTTTTAGCCAGCAGTTCAAAGTGCATAAATCTCATTTGTCAGACTTGAATGAGTTGGATTTTTAATTTACTTAGTTGCAAGGAAGCCGGTAGTCCTGTGGAAACATGATGAAGAAGCTGGGAATCTGGTATAAGCTTTATATTAGGTAGTTGTGAGAAAAGGTCCTGCTTTTTTCTATAATTGTCATGTTCAAACCAACCAAACTGTAATGAAAATTTAAAGAATGTGTTTGATTTCTGATGTTTTAGCTTCTGTTGTTCACGTCTGTAATGTTGTCTCCTGCTGCCCTCACCTTACTGTATGTTCATGGAGAAGTTTCCTCAGTTTTATATCGCCATTAAATAAAACATCGAGTACATACTCCTTCTCTGTACACAAACACACACAAATGCATTGTTGAAAAAATAGGAATAATACAAAATTACTTTAGAGTAAACCATTAAATCCAATTCATCCCATAAGGGAAGACTTTTCTTAAATTGGTGAAACAAGAAGCACAACATATAAAGCTTTTCTTGAAGTCATGATCAGACATTGTACTGCAGTCACTCCATATAGCTGTAATGATCAGAGAGATATTCATACGGCTACCACATATTTCCAGTCTTTTTTCAATTTTTTTTATTGAGCCCATCTTATTTAATCATACAAACATGGAGGTAAAGTTCTTGGTCTTGATTAAAACACTTTTTGCTTCTGCCAATAACCACAGCCCCAGATGCCCAATTCAGCACAACCAGTATTCTCATATTTTAATTGCTTCAAGATGTTATTTTTTAAACTCATTTGGCTTACATCTGTTTAATTTACAGTGACATAGAGACGTGCCATTCACCCCATGCATATTTACATCACATCTATCGTATTTAAGTATACTTGAACTTAGGATTTTAAAAAAGTACTCTTCACAGTGTTAGCCTTCCTGGGCTGTCTGTTATTATGACTGTTTGATAGTGAGTGAGTATACATATATAATGTGTGTAGTTTACATGTGTTATTTCTTTCTGCTCCTGCTACTTGAGGATGAAATTGTGATGCTGTTACATTTCAAGCATCTACCCTACTCACACATGCCTGCAGTTTAAAAAAAACACATTTCTCCCAGAAAGTTTTCTACATTTTCTTGAACTGAATCTCAACTCTGAAGTGGGGGAAAAAACGGGTAAATGGTTTTGCCTGTGCTGCTCCTTAGCAAGAAGCCTTAAAATAACTCAATAAAAGAGAGAAGCTTTCACAATTAAAGCTCAACCGTTTTCCAAATAAAAGAAGAATTTTTCTGTTGATTCAGAGAGTGACAGAAAGTTGAAGATGACCAGATCGGCCATCAGCCTCTTCCAGAACAAACTTCCTTCTGAGAATACTTTCATATTCCTTTAATTTGGTATTTTTGGATCCAAAACAGAAACCTCATATTATCTGCCACTTTTACTGTGTTCTATTTGTTCAGTAATTTTTTCAGAAAACTTCCACATTATCTCCATGGCTGTCCATTTTGAACATGTACTGTAGACAACAGATCAGCCAAACTAGTTTATATCAGGACAATGTGGGACTTGAAGTTGCACCAACTTTGTGCCCATGGACATTGTTGATAAACAGCTATTGCTATTTCAGTGATATTAGGTTACCCCTTATTAGCCTGTGCAAAACTAATTCAAAATATAGGCTCACTGTGATTCTGCATCACATGCACAGAATCTCCAATTGACTTCAGGGACAGCAGATAGTGGATACTTTACACAAGCTGAGACAGGATCTCCAGAAAAGTGAAATGGTTGTAGTGGTACAGAGCCAGCAGCTCAGGCAGTAGAGTTGTTCGTCCTGCGGTTTGAATCCTGCTTCATCCCATTCAATCTGTTGTTTCCTTGGGCAAGACATTTCACCCACTTTTACTTTAGTGTCAGTATCACTGGTGTATGAATGTGTATGATTGGTGGTGATCTGAGAGGCCGTACTTCCATCAGTCTGCCCCAGGGTAGCTGTGGCTACACATGTAGCTCACCACCACCAACTATGAATGAGGAGTGAATGAATAATGGATTCGCTGAAATGTGCTTTGGGTGCTTTGAAAATTGCCTTAAATATACAATCCATCAGTATCATTATTAGAAAAACTAGCCAAAGCTCTAATCGTTGGCAATGAGATCCATTTCTTATTTTTTTATTTTTTGCTTGGCAAGCTTCCAAAAAGGAGTAAAATGACCTGTTTTGATTTTTAGCTGAGGATACACTTGAAACACTTTTGAAAACAAGTAGATCTTACTTCTTTGTTGTTTGAACTTTCAAAGTGATGCTGGATTTATCTTCATACAGTCATGACTACAAGGATAAATATAAAGACAGGAGAGTGAGTGTGTGAACTTAATGACCAGTTTCTCTTCCTTTGTTTAAATTACAAATTTTAATGGTAGAATATGTCTTGTTTTACTGTAAAGATATGTATGATACAAGCCTCAGTGTAACAAAATAAGATCAGATTGAATGAATTAGGATATAAAAGCTATGTTTGCAGAATCTTGAACATCTGCGCTCTAAAGCCACAAAATGAATGATGGAAAGCAAGGGTAAGTTAATGACTGGCTTCAGCTGCAGACGGAGAACCTAATGGTAGCTTTTGATGTTACTTACAGATGACTGATGTGATGTCCTACATCAGCTGTTGATTGTATATCCATGTTTATGTGAAATACTTTAACTTGTAATCAAGTTTTTTTTGTTTTGCTGCAATACTAACTCTACTAAAGGCTTTGTAAGAAAGTTTTCCATTATCCATCTGTTTCCTACACCCGCTTATCCCAGTGCAGAGTTGCAAGGAGGCTGGATCCTATCCCAGCTGCAATCAGTCATAGGCAGGGTACACCCTGGGCAGGTCACCGGTTCATCACAGAGCAAGCTTAGAGAGAAAACAACTTACACACTACTAGGGAGAGCCTAGAAACATCCTTTAACCGAACATGCATGTTTCTGAATCACAGGAAGGACTCCATAAATGTACTGAGAGGACATGCAAATTCCAGTAGGTTTTATAACATGCTTTGAATATGGTGAGTCTAGTGTAGCACTAAGCTACTATGAGACATTACATGGTAGAATTTCAGGTATTTCACGTAAAATTTAATTTGCTAATTAATTAGACTGAGACTCTGCAAAGCCTTTTTTGTGAGGTATTTCATGGATATATGAGGTTCAGATATGTGAAGTGTAACACTGTCGTGAGTGTGCATCTTGAATTAACGTGTTCCTCATAGTGGGACACATTATAATGAGAATAGCTTCCTCTTTCGTCTGCCACTTGTAGTTTCCTCTCTGCATCATAATGATGGAGTTTCTTCAGAGCATCTTGTTTCGCATCACTTGTAAGACTATCTTTCTCACTCTGTCTCTCTCTCTCTTTAACACCCCCCACCACCACCTCTACCTCTCTGTGTAGTTCTGCCGTCTATTAAACTCGCAGACAGTGGGTGCTCCCCCGTGAGCTTATTAGTGAGCTGGCCCGCACAGCCTGGGGAATGCTGGAACAGACCACTCTGCTGGTTTCCGAAGGGGTGCCAAAGGATTCATTATGCTGTCGTTCAACAAAGTCCCTCGGTGCTGAAAACATACTGATGTCCTATATTGGATTAATAGGTCGGTTATTTACGTTGTCAGTGACTGATGTTTGTGTTAGTGATTATGACTCGAGTTCCCACGTGTTGGAATGCGAGGTATCTGTAAAATGTAGAATATGAAGTGACCATGGATCACAGCCTCACTACTCTTAAATATCAGAGGTACATACATGAGAAAATCAATTTCCACTGCTCTAACGAACCACTTTTTTATACACATTTCGCACAGCTGATGCAGCCTTGTAAATATTTGTGTAAAAGTTTATTTGGCACCTTAGGTGCTCACTGCTTTTTTGAATAAATTGTGTTGATAATCCGTTTGCATTAATGTTTGTTGTTAAGGATTCATTAGAAGTTTTAGTTTTCATGTTGAAAGTTTATCATATAAAAATAAATGGGAGATTCATCATAATCTACCATCTTACCATACATAATCCAATTTAAAACCCTATTCATCTCCAATAGGAGCTTGTATTGTCATGAATTATTAAGCAGAATGGATAGATGCAAAACCATAAAGTAATCGGCTGGGAGTGGGAGAGAGAGAAAAAAGTGGGGTCAGTACTAGCATGTGAATGCATTTGGGTGTTGTGTTTTAAGACTGGCAGCAATCGAACTGATGTTAAACTGTGGCGTTGGCAGTTACTCTAACACTGGTGAGCTCTCAGTGGACAATATAGACAGAAACTTACAGCTTACAGCTCAATATCCAGTGTAGCTAGACATTTCCTCTCAGTAACATCCAATATTACAGCATCTTGTTGATGAGCACTGCAGTTTTCCCTGCTCCGGTGGGCTGTTTCTTGTCAGTTCACTCTATAGTCTGATATCTATATAAAGACCCATCAGAGTCCTGAAAATTATGTTCCTAGAGATACGACTTTGCAGTTTGGTTCATTAGAAACAGGAATTCAATGGGAATATAGTTTGGGGAAAAACAAATAGATAATTCTAGACTTTAGAGTTTACAAAATTCTACATTGTTTTTAAAAATGGCATTTATATTTAGAATTTCAGGTTCCTAGTATGACATATTTTCCACACAGTATTGCTGTAAGCTTTTCTTTGTGATGTTTTCTATCCATCCCTATCTGAACGGTGCCGTAACCTGCATAGTAACCTGCTATAGTTTTTTCAAAATGGGATGACTCATTTTGGTTTTTTTTAAATTAATGTTTCAGCTTTTAATGAGTCTCTTCCACAAAATGTATTTTTGTTTTGGACGAGGCTTATTTGTATCTCATATCTATGGAGAATACCATCTAAGTGATGTAACACAGTGAAACACAATAATAACTCGACAGAGGCAATCACTTCTGTTCTACTTCCTGTCTTTTTCCCACAATGAGTTTCCTGGAAAAACTAATTTCCTCGGGCACAGAGATTTAATTAGCCTGGCCCTATTGTCTGAACACAAACAGCTATTCTCTACCAAGGCAAAGGTGTGTGTGTGGGGGTGGGTGCATACAGTATACACAAAGCAAACACTTAAACATTAATGCATCCTCCCACAAGTACACTCATACATAACACAACTTCTCTTATTCATTGAGGTGAATGTTAATCTAATTTTCAGTTTGTGGTTACATTGGTTCTTTGATGCTTGCTGCCTTTTGCACCATCATCTTTTTTAGTATCTGTGTTTTTACTAGTTGACTGGACAATAGAGCACAAATTGTGTGGTGGTAAAACCATTTTCTGTTCAAGAAGTAAAAAGTGTGGGGATGCTAAGACATATAATTTGCTTTTGGAATTAAATTATACGTTCAAATTCCTTAAATGTTTATAAGCTTACACATTTGTTAGTATGTAGACAAATTCAATTCCTGGTCCTGTCCAAATTTGGGAAGTGACTTTTCCACTCATAACATTGCACAGCAACAGCAACTGCAATCTTCTTTTTCCTGTCTATCCGGTTTTCTCTTGGTGTTTTTGCATCCTTATGCATTCAATGATGTTGTTGAGCACAACTGCTGGGGTCAGTGTTATGGTGACGCTATGGGAGCTTTTGGCATGATGTTACACTGCAGCACAGCTTTTTTAATTGACTTTGCTGGAGCCATGTGTACGATGGATTATGGTGATTGAGAAATGTTGGCAGAGCATTTGATGATCTACTTCATGATGTGGACTACAAGGTTTTGTTTCACTGTGTAATGTGTCCTGATTGCGTGATGTACACTTTTTGTTCTGAACTACTCCTTGCTACGGAGTTGAAATATCTGTTTTACAGGATGATGCTGTCGTTCATCATGTGGCTGCAAAAGCCATAGAGAACATCTGCACAGTTGTGTCCAGCCCCTCTCATCATCTGGTTTCTACAGAGATGGGCTCTGCGTTGTGGTACCTGTTTACTCACTCTACAGTGGAGGCGGTCAGAATCACTGCCATCTCTGTGAGTTCCCATGGGGATATGCACATCTGCACCGTCATGTCATCTACCACAAACTTGCATAGACACACTTAGCCAAAACACAGTAGATCGCTTGGGAGGTTGAACCTAAAAAGGCAACTTTAACAAATTGAAGAGTAAATGCATTGGATAACAAACACTTGATATTCCCTGGACCATCAAGGCCAAAGCAGTCAAGCAAATTTTACTGCTTCATTTATTTATTTAGAACTGACTGCATTATTCTGTCTTTAAAAAAAAACAAACATCCAATATTTGATCAACCCCCAAAAACAAAAGTAAATGTTAAAAAACAACATGTACTATCTAATCAGATACATGATTACAAAGGAATGGGATCACAGTTCAGAAATAACATTCTGCATATTAGCTCAGTGTGTGCGTTCAGTGTGTGTGTTTATCTATTTCTCCAGTCTCTTTCTAGACTAACCCGGGTGGACCCAGCAGTCTTCTTGGCAGTGATTGACACCTGTGGCCCTACAGCTGTCTTACAGGGTTTAGGTGGAGCAGGGGCCAGGGTCCAGCAGCACCTGCTCACTGCTGTGGCCACGGCTTTGCTTGCTTCACACATTCAAACTCACCGCGTTGCCCAGAACCAGGTGGGTGCACACTCTGAAGCACATCTGCAGGACGGCATGACATCCATTAATGTCAAACTCAAAAACATCCAGGCTGCATATCAGCTAGCATAAGAAATCTAAGCACAAACATCTGTACTGTATTATACTGTTATATTGCTGATGTTTTTACAGCATCATTTGACAGGAAATGTAGCCGGCAACATTATTGCTGACTGAGTACAGTCTGACTTCTTCTTCTTGTGAGGGATGTCTCTAATGAGAGAGTTTTTACGAAGTGACTGGGGGATGAAAACAACCCTGCATAAATGGATAACAGCATGAATAACAAATAAAAGAAACCTCCAATTTTCAGATTTTCACATTGTTCAGCCCTTCTGCATTTGTCAATGTGCCTCTTTTCCTCTCTTCCATACAGTTCATGAACTAAAGCTGAACTGTGAATGAACTAATTTGTCAGGAGTTACTTATTTAATTTTTCATAAGACAGCCCAGCCAGTGTGTATGTGATGTGCTAATCTCGGTAAGGCAGAGGGGCTGAAATTGATTTGAAGTTTTTTAACTTGGAGTCTAGAATTGGTAATTGACTCTGAACTGAATTTATTTACATTGAGCATTTCCAATTTAACACCATAATACAAACTGAGCACTTCAACTCTGCTCTAATTATAAACTGATATGCATTCACCCCCTACCCCCTTGTATCTCCCCCTTTTCTCTCCCCTGGCACAAAGACAGACAGTCCAAGAGTTTGTTTACACAGAACTCTGTTAGTGCAAGTATGTGTGTTTGTGCACATGCATATGAGTGACTGTGTGTGTGTGTGTGTTGTGTGCGCACAGAAGCACAGACTCTAATTTGTTGAGTGTGTCAGTATCTGGGCTAATTGGCTGGATGAGCACTCTGCAGCGTTCTACTCCAGCAGAGCATTATGGGTAGATGGGAGGGACTTATCAGCTGAGCACACACTACTGGGCTTTGAAATTAATTAACTTGGTGTGCCGTGCAATAAACACACAGTCATGAACATGCTTTCACATTTGTTCTTTCACACACAGATCCACACACACATTGAGCCGTGTGTGCTGCTGGTAATAATGATAATGGTAATGAATGTTGGTCAGTCAAATTCTCTCCTGTCACTTAGGGCTGCAGAATGAGAGGCTTTCTAAAACTGCTGCAGGCATACAAGTGTGTGTGTGTGTGTGTGTGTGTGTGCGCTCATGTTATGTGATAAAGAGGAGCTTCAGCTGATTGCGTTTTTGCCTGTTGATTAATGTTTTATTTATGTTTTGATTTTAAAGCAACATAACTTTACAAGTTTAATCAACTAGTTATTTTTTTTCTGCTTCTTTTGATTTGGTAAAATTCTGTCACATAAATGTTTCTTGGTGAGGACATTGTTTTCCTTTAATTCATCAGCAAGACTTTCATTTGATTTATCTGCTTTCGTGTTATGTAGGATTTGGTGTTGAAGGTGATGCGATGTCTGGAGAGCTCATCCACAGTAACGCGAGCTAAAGCTTTACTGCTTCTACTGCTGCTGATAAAGGACAACACAAACACGCTGCTTTACTGCTGCCAGCACAGGTAAACAATCACATTCACACTAAGCTGAATTCACAGCACAGTCTTACTGGATACAAAACATGTGACGTTCAGTAATACCAAACTGAGTCTGTTTTCCTTCTTCAAATTAGTTCAGCAACTCATTAGCATCTACTGTAGAAAGTAGCTGCATTATTTGTGGATTGAGTGTTATCTCTCTGGTTCTCTCCAAAGGTCCTGATGTTTGAGTGAAATAAAGTTTTGGTTGTAACTAGAGTTGTTCCGATACTGGTGTTGGTATCGGAAATGCCTCCGATACTGCCCAAAATTCTGGTATCGGTATCGGCGAGTACTGGAGTTCAGGTCGCAATTTAATACCACATAATTTATGAAAATAAGTATATTTACTGATTAGCTCTATTAGCTCTGACACAGTTCGTCTTTATTGTTCTTAAAACAGTTGAACTGTGCCGCCGTCT
>JAVQJG010081817.1:0-17882 GCA_036024015.1 Craterocephalus amniculus | reverse complement strand
ATCTAACTTAGTTACTCCTAAACCTTAGTAATCAGTAAAGTAATTAGATTACTTTTTAATGAACTAATCAGTAATCACTAATCAGATTACTTTTTCAAGTAATCTGTGGCATCACTGGTGTTATGTATGAGATGTATGAGGACACCTATTTTGTGTTAAAAACTGTTTTGATCACAAATGTTTTGATTTTGACTATTCATGCCCCACACGCCTCATCAAGTCATAACAATTTATTGCATTAGGCGGAAAGCTACAGATGAGAATATTATATCTGAGATGCCTTTCAAATGAAACTGACCATTTGTAGTTGATTTGCTGCACTACGTCTTTTATCACTGTCATTACCAGTAAATGTAGCATCTACCTTGTTTCCGGAGCTGTTTCTGTTTGAAACATATGCGCACAGTAGATCTTTGCAAATCATGCTCTGTGGCATCACAGCAGAGTGCTGGAGGAAGCCTGCCCTCCGGTTATGCCATTATCAAGTCAGCTGATAAAATGTTAACAAAGAAGACATTAGGAAGCTAACAGGAGACAGCTGGTGCAATCTTAGCAAAGCAGCAGTGGAGATGTCAGGCAGTCATTCTGAGTCGCTGCCAAATGCCACAATATGGTCACTGCATTGCATGGACAGTTTGCTTTCTGAACCAGAAAACAAACAGACAAAACAAACAAAAAAAAAAAAACACGGCCTCTTGAAGACTTAAAAGAGTTAAGTAAGAGATCTTATTTTGAACATGAGGAAGGAGCTGCAGCCATCAACAAACGTTCAACAGGGACAATTTGGAGAACGCCTCTATCTTTTACGAGCGTGCAGCTTCTGTGGAGCTCGGTCCACTTTGGCACAAAATAAAACAAGTGAAAAATCCTCCTGCCATCTTGTTTGATCGCAGGTGGCTGAAGAAAACATCGCTCAAAATCAATTATTGACAGTAATGGATCATGTGGACAAAAAATAACTTCTGTGATATAATTTTACGGTTGGAAATCTCCACTGCCCAAAGGTTAGCTCGCAGAAAGCTTGATCAATTGTGAAAGACTCTCTCCATCCTTTTGGTTGTTTCTTTGAGTTTATCTTTTGAGCCAGCAGGACCAATTTCTGCGCTGGCCTACAGCAGTGAGCGGTGAGTGCCGGCCAGTGCAGACTGCTCATTTGTCATAATTGTCTGCAGAAAAGCCCACAAAAACAGTATTTACAGTAGCACTGGTTTACTGAGCTGACGAGTAAGCATAATCCATGTGGACACACCCGATGTATGACTGGCTAGAAGCAATGAGTTAGAAGGCATTGCGAAATTCTGAAACATGTATGCATCCCTGTATTGTTTAATATTTCTTTAAAAGCCAAAATGCATGCAAAATTACTAACAGATTCTATTCATTTACATTGAATGTCATTGGTAATCTGTGTTTTGTCTTTGGCCAGCATCAATGTTTCTGTGCATAAACAGAGATCTATAATATCATTTGTTGCATCATATAGACTGTCATTCATCAAACCATGTGACCTCTGGCCAGTGCCCTTAGCCACATCCACAGTCTAGCTATGATGGATGCCTTATTAGAGTCCTTTATTAGTGTACTTTATTCGGGAGATAAACTTTGTAATTAATGTCTCAGTTTGGGTATATCTCATTTATTTCAATCGGATAAAGGTGACTCTTCCAGCCGACCGGAGAACAATGGCCATCTGAGGAGACAGCAACTTGGCAGCCGAGTGGAGCCTAGGAATGCTGAATAACAATCCCATCATCCATCATGGTATGCAGGGAGTCGGGAGACTGTGTTCATCCTGAGGAGAAGCTCCAAGGAGCAGTTCACAACCATGAGGAATAGTAAAGGCTGAAAGCTGCCATGATTCCCCTCACTCCAATGCACACATGGCAGTTCAAAACAGAACAAAGCAGAACTCCAAACTGCAATCTGAAGATCTATTAGGATTTGAAGCATTTTCATATCAACAGCTTCCGGTATGTAGTACAGGCGAGCTGCTGTAATCTACAGTCCAATATTACTTACACGTCATTAAAATCTGCGCTGATGAATGACATGATGATGAGAGCAGCCCGAGCCCTGCTCAGCTACACTCTGCAAGGATGGCAGTAGTAATTTTCCAGTTAGGCTGGCCCCTCCTGTTTACTTAACCTTTCCACAGTCCTCATTAACTCACCAACACCAGCGACTATGTTGGGTTGCCAAGGGCAAACACAATGGGCAGATGGAGCAGAACTAAGACCATCACTTAGCTGGGCTGAGGTCACTCTGCTATCCGACTGGTCCAAACTCCTTACTCTGAATCTTACCATGCCATTACATTATTCCTGCTGCAAGCTATGTGATCAGCACTGACTGGTATTTCACAAGCTCTCATTCTCATTTAAGGAGGGAGCCCGGGCGAAAATCAGCAAGGCGTTGAGAGGAAGAAATCTTTCATTTCCCTCTGCTGCAATGACACTGAGCTTTTTTTTTTTTCTTTCCTCCAAAAACAGCCTTCAGCTTAGCTCCACAAGAGAGGACAAAATGCAAACCCAGCACCAGGGGTAATGGGATAGGCAGTCATTCATTCTGCTGCTGGTTCATACTCTTTGGCCAAATGACATCTTGGAACAGAGCCACACTGATACAGTAGCACCTTGAGAAATCACAGTTAAAATCAGTCCAGAGAAGGGCAGCAGTCTGATTACACACTGTCATAAAAATGTTACGTACACTGAGAGTTAACTGTGCCCATCTGTAAGGAATAGCACTGAAAATGTGCGCAATTCAATTTCCAGGAAACCAACAGCAATGCTGAAAACCAACCTTAAAACTGCAATCTGTTACTCTGCAAACATTGACATCTGACTTTCCCTGTCATGTTTCATGGCTGCCGTGTTGTTGGTTTTTGTCAACAATGACTAATGACAACATGAGTGACTGAGATTACGGTAGAGAACAATTTGTACCTGAAAACCTGGATCATGTTGAAATCCTGTCATATGGTGGCACAGAACCACAATTTATTATATTAAGATCAAATATAGCTGTGTTAGTCAGAGCACAAGTGAGTGCATCTGGATTTTTACTGCATATCGTCACACTCCCCTTTTAATGTCTGCAGAATAACTTTTCCACTGTTGAGGTCACTCCCCCAAATGCTTTGGTTGACCACAGATACACGGTTGTCTTCACTTTCAAGACTTTCTGCAGCACTTTTTGACCCCTTGATATTTCTATAGTTTCTCCCTTTTCTTTTTTCTGATTTTGTGATTTTTTTGTGATGGATACATCAATCACATTGTCTTTCCTCTGCTGATTATCAGGGATCCCAATGTCCATTTGGATGGCCATTACCATTTTGTCAGCCTACATGTACGGTATGGTGCATGTCATTGCCATCCCACAAAAATCCCCAAGCTTAAATACCACATAGCTAAGGAAATAAGACAAAAAAGAACAGAAATTTCCAGCATTTCTAAACAACCTGAACACCTTTTTTAGAGAAGCCCATTTAAATAAAACTAAAGCTACTTGCACAGTTTCAGCACCTACATCTGTGTTAGTGTCCCAGTCGGCCAGTTAAAGCAGATGGTCTGTAATGTCAGCACATGCAGGAGCTTCCTCTTCTAAACCCAACTCAGCCACTGTTGGGGCCCTCTCGTTTATTTTGAAACGCTAACCAAAGGTCACGTCTGCCATGTTAGAGTAAACAAGAGGCCGTTTATACCGGCATGTTTTGTCTCTGTAACACTCTCAGTGGGACGCGTGCGCTGTGTTTGGTTTAAGTGGGCCTGTTTCCAATCAGTTAAATCAACAGCATCCATTTGGAACAGGAGCAGGAGTGACAGGTGAACTGTGGCACTGTCTGCTCTGCCTTCCCATGTTATCAGGGCGCAGCTTTGTGAATGCCAGGACTTGAGCCACTCTTCTGTCGATAGTGAAACAACCCACAGGGACACACGGGAAATCCATTAGTCTAGTTCCGCTGTTTGACATGCTCAGAGTGAATTCCACCTATCCTGACACACTGCCATGACTGGATTATCGAGTGAACTGAGGTAACAGAACGGGAGAAATACTGGAAACATACCAGTGAACTGTTAAAAGGTTTATTCCATCGGAGAAAAAAGGTTCTCTTGCCTGCCTTACTTGTATCTGACACAGGTAGCATTGAATGGATGAGGCAGGGTTTTGCAGCGCTTTTGCATTAGCACACAGTTTTTCTGTATCATAGCAGTTCAGTGGGTTTTTTTCAATCGCACAACCTGGTTTTTTCACCACTTGAATTTGAAACAAAAAAGAATTTGGTTGTAGTTTTCATTCAGTTTGGTTAATGTTTATAGTTTGAAAAAAAAAAAAAACAGTAAAAGCAAATTGTACCCATATGCTAAATCATATGTTGCTAACACTTCAATAAATTTCTTAAATGAGCTGACTTATGTCACAGTTCCTGCTCCTGTTGTGCGACAAGGTTCGCCTCTGAACTGAAACTAAATCTAAAAGCCTCCTCTTCTTCACCTGCCCAGCCCTTATGGTGTTTCATCTGTCTGTTACACTTATCATCTCCCCTGCTCCTTGCAATTAAAATGGCAACCGGAATCTAATTAACTTTCTTATTTCTTGCTCTGACGATTAAGCTAGATCCTAAAAACAAATTATTTATTGATTTATTTTATATCTGCTCAGACGCTGCCAAATATTTGCACACAACAAGCATGCTTTAAAGTATAATATGATAACTTCTGCTCTGATGGCTCCATGTTGTCTGTTTGTTTAGTTTTCCACTCTGAGTATTTTGAATTATGTTATCATTTCTATGTTATTATTTGCTATCCTCTTTAGTTCTATCTGTTCAAAATATTTTCTAATTTAAGATTAGGCTTCGTTCATCTTACATATTAAAATTATTTGTAAAAGTGTGCATTGTGCGTGCTGTCTTACATTTACCTGAAGCACTGAGCAAGATCACAGATGAAGCAGGAACAGGAGACAACGGGAACAGGAGACAACTTCTACAACTCCGTCAGCCTGGCCTGCTCCGAGCTGCCTCAGCGGCAAATCTGTCTTATGTCCGCAACACAAGTAAACTGTCTTCTCACGTCAACAAATACCAGCACGGTGTGCACACTCACTCTTTTTTCCCTCCGTTACTGTACATGTAGTTTATGCAAGGCGGAGACAGGCTATAGTGGCAGGTGGCATGAAGCAGATGCTTCTTCTATAACAGACAGAAACTGAAACACAGCCTGCTTGTGTGCTGAACAAACATATCATGTCATCATGCTCTTATTTCTGGGGGATTTATGAACGATTGAGACAGATCTGTTTTTATTTTTGTCTGCCTTCAGATCTATGGATTATCAGAAAACATGTTACAGCAAGGCCTAATGCTTTTCAGCTGCACGGATAAAATGGCTTCTTCAAATAAATATTCAAATCATAAAATATACGTGGACAACGCTTACCACAATCTGTGAGCTGAAAGTGGAGTTAAAAGAAGAAATGACAAATAATCCTCACATTTCAGGAACTTGAAGCAGAGATGGCTTTACTGTAGGTTCTACGTAGCAATTGTTTGCATGCAAACATCGTTTATGAAGCGAGTGAGTTTGCATCAAGCAGTTCCAAGCACAGGTCCTCCTGCAGCCAGGACACACACTGGAGTAATCATTAGGCACCAGAGAAAGTCACTAGTCATTAGCTGAAGTGAACTGCAAGGGTAAAAATTTGGGTTTAAGCCGTTGAAATTTTCCCTTTATGTTCCAAAGGGGTTGCATGTGAGAGCAGTAATGTTGGAAACAATCGCCGCAGAAATCTTTCTGAGATTTCCAAACCAGCGACAACATAATAACACTGGAAAGTGACAAAATGAGACCATGTGAGCATTTATACACAGCAAGTTTGTCTGCTGATTGACTGTGACTGCTCCACAATAACCTCTGATTTCCACTTATTTAACAATACCATAGGTACAGTACGTCCCGATGCAGGAGGCATTAGAATAAAAACAGTCATCACTGCAGATAGGGGGTCCTGTGTCCTGCATGCTGTTTGCTCTCTAACCAAGACACATTTTGGAATATTTGCCTCCATGAAAAAAGCACCACCTGCTGAGAATGTCTTCTTAAAAAAATGCCTGAGTGAAAAACAAATACTGAGCTAATTCTCTGCACATTGTTTGTTACTCATAGGAAAAATTGTGTGTGGTTTTAATCAGAAGTCAGGTTGTGGAAATTATTTACAGGTTAAGGTGAGATGATGAGTACAGGGACTAATGCTGGTGCAGGAAGATGCGGATGAAAAATGAAAAGTTACGGATACAAATGAATTACTGCAGCTCTAGTTTTGACATATCTAAAAAAAATGAGCAAAAAAAATAAAAGTAACAAAAACCATCTGCACTGATAGATTATCTGAAGAATACAAGATTTTGGTAAATACTTTGGTTGATTATTTATTTAAAAGGTTAACCTAATAAATATGGAATTTCAGCCATCAGCCAGTTTGCTTTAGTACTATTATTCAAAATGAGAAACAGCAAGGTGGCTTGTGTTCCAGATCCAACCTCTAAATCTCACTATGTTTCAAACAGTTTACAGATTACACAACAAAGATAAACTACAAAGAAGACAGTAATCAGTGAGTTATTAAAGATGAAGATTTTAATGCTCTGTGTTAGCAAGAACATTTTTTCTATATCATCTAATTGGCTGATTTGAAGTGAGAAAACAAAATATGCTCTTTACATCTTTTGTTACTTAGGTGAATAATTCCTTAATATTTGTGTCATCTGGCCCAAATAGCAGTAGCTGTTCCACCTCAGTAACAAAAGTGTGTATTTGAACTAGTTACACCAACCATGCTCAACACTTTCACACCAGAAAGTAAAGACAGTCCTCACTTAATAGGCTCACCGTTACAGAGGGATAAAGTCTGGTGACTTTCATGCCATCTGCTGACCCCTTCAAAGCAACTGAAGAGACATTTCTCCTGTGGCAGCCATGCAATATCGCACCTCCGCCTGTATTATTGGTTATATCTCTGCAGGTGTCCTTCAGCTCTGTTTAGGTCACTCCCTTCACTGCGTTATACAAATAAAATTACGCACAGATTGCAATGCAACTGCTATTTCTCCACTGGACAAATTGCTATGAGGCAAGAAGAAATTGAAAAAGCTGGCAAGGACTCAGGTACCTGACAGTGACTGTGACTATGATGAAGTATCCTCCTGCTACCTCTGTTGACTTTGCCAAATATCCAAGATCTCCACAGTCTCCACCCCATGCTCTCGCCCCGCCAGCTTTATAAACAGAGAGGAACTGGTGCCAGTATTTTTATGAGTAACACACACAAACCGGCCTGTAGGATCGTGCCACTCAAAATATCTTGCTGAGAGGTTACTTTGTCTTCATGTTCTATTTTACTCCACGCTTGATTTAAAGGTCTCAGGTGGAGATCTTTTCCAGCCCTCGGTAGCTTGGAGCACTGAGAGTTGGCTTTGCGTAAAAGTTGTGAATCCAACAATAGGTGGCAGCTCTTAGTGTTAAAACACACAGAGTCAAATACACATAAATAACTATAAAACAAAAAAGGTACAACATATTATATATACACTGTAAAATGGGATAAAAGAAATGCAGTGGGCTACTTTATAAATGTTAAAATGTCACACATAAAGAGCAATAGTCTGTTTTCTCTGACAGATAATTAAAACCTGGCTATTGTTGGTGATCATTTAAAAGGCATGTAACAAGTTAAAGGTCAATGACAAATTTTCAAAATATATTTACTATATCCGTTGTGCAGTCATCTCTGCACCTGAGATGACTGGAAGCACTCACATATGAAAAATTGTCCATTCACAACTGTGTTTGGCATTTAAAGTAATTTCTGTGCTCATTTCTACCACAGCATGCCAATTCTAACACATTGTACTTCTGGACTCTAAACTTGCAATTTAGCCTCACTGGAAGCCTTTTGAGTCTCCGTTTGTACTAAATACTGTTGTTGGATCAGGACAGGTTGATGTTAGACTTTAATACAGTGATTATGCTTTGTTTTTAATATGCAGTTTTATAATTTTATTTTAAATCTATTCTAGTTATTCTCCATACAACTAGCCAATCAATGAGACCAAAACGAAAAGGAATAATAGTCTCAAACAGGTGTTGAATTATAGTCTTTAGGATGAAAATCCAGCATATTATTCCATACCCACCCATTCTCTGTTGCCTGTGACTGTGCCACAGAACTCAGGGTGAAACCAAACTTGTTTGATTTTCAGAGATGCTACCATTGCTGATAAAATAGTGTCTAACATCCTGAGACTGAAGATGTGTTGGGTATTTAGTCATGCCCAGGTAAATATCTGAAGGAGAAACCTGGATAACAAAATACTGCTGCATTCAAGCACTGTACATAAAAATTGTTCAGTGGCACATTGTGTATGCTGTAAAAGTTTTGAAGTATAGGGATAGGTATAATTAAGGATTTATCGATACTACTGCTTTTATCGGTACTCCTTATCAGTTCGGTATTTTATCGGTACTCTTATCGATACTTTTTTTTTAAAGACTAAAATGGGGAAAAAAAGGGAGGGGTGAACATTAATTTATTTTTAACATTTGGAAACAGCCAAGCACAGAATATAAAAGAACTATAAATAAAAAGTAAAAAATAAATAACTTTTTAAATATGCAATAAACTGAACACTTGCTGTCTATTTAAAAAGTTTAAGTTTGGTTGCAAATAACAACCAAAATTATGTTTAGTGTAAAGATAACGTGCAGAACAAGTCCTGAGAACATTAAGAACAACAATACAACATGTAACTATCCCTTATTTATCCCACTGCAGGGCAGGGTGGCCTGGAGCCTACCGGCTCAATATTCATGTTAAGCTAAATATTGTTGTTTCTGAAAGTTTTAGGTTCCCTGTTTACATGCGTGAGCAGACAGAGTTACTCCTGTATAGTTGCTTTCATATGGAATACTCCATCCCTAACAGCAACACACGGAGGACGTCATGACGTAAATATGCATCACTTTCCGCTTCTCCCTGCTTCCATGGCAACAGCAATAACAGTATAGGTGGAAAATGAACTATCCGGGGCCGATAGCGGTCACTTTTGCTTGTTTGTTGCTGGTTCTGACCCTCTGGCAGTATTTGACAATTGTGAGTCATGGTCTTCAATAGAAGGAGAAAAATGTGTGGAGATGGGAAATGAAATTATGTCCACTTCTGTGCTTTCTCCCGTCCATGAAACACAATAGATTCATGTCTTTCACCACTGTGATAAAAAAAAAAACTCCTTCTCCCTCCAAAAGTGTGGCTTGATGTGTCTTGGTTGCGCCATGTTTGTTTACTACTTGAAAGACCAGAGACTTCACAGATAGAACATGCCCAGACCACAATTTGATTATCCTTTCAATGGGGATGTTCCGACACACGTTTACATGGACAAATATTTGGATTAAGAAAAGGAGAAACACAGGGGTAATATAGGGATTTTAAAAACCGGAATACAAGCATGTTCAGGTTTTACTGGTGTTTACATAGTTTTGCACAACTGGGTTATTGTTAATATTACGGTAATGAAAGTTATTGGCTGCATGTAAACGCAGGTGACGCTAATTGCCATGGGGAATGCATAAAATTGTCTTGCAATAATAACTGCATTATTACTCTGTATGTACCAGCATCACACACACACATACACACACAAAATCAATTCCAGTTTTTATTTTCACTTTAATCCGGGCTAAGCCAGATTTCTAATGAAAAGTGATAATCCCTAATATATTTTATTGTATTTTAGAGGCGAAACACAAGCATAATAACATCATGAGTAAATGCATGTTAAACAATGCAACATCGCACATGCTCTCTCTCACACACACACACACACACACACACAAACCAAAGAGCCAAACTCAGCAGCATAGACAGGTTATGATAGAGTTAAGTGGTTATCAGAGATAAGAAATGCCTATCCTTCAACCGAAAATCATATTTCTCTCTCTGCATTTTATCTGTGGGTAGCACCTGTTGCAACAACAAGTCAAGTGGATACAGACACACAAGCAGTATTTTCTTGTCAATATCCCTCAGATCCAGGGCAAAAATACGAGACTTCACTGTTTATGGCAACACATTTACAAATCACTCTTTGATTTGAAAATTCAGATACATGGTGGCTGCAAGCTGTCCACCACTACAAACTCCTGCGCCAAACTGGTGTCAAAACCAGAACCACCACAGGTCACAATTTAATCTAATCTCACAATAACTGAAGCTCAAATGTCAGCATAAACTGGCTAGATTCCATCCCACTGAGCAGGGACAGAGAAAATCGGCCGGTCTCTCTGGAGAATTCAACTGTAATGTCCCCTTCGTCGGCCATCGATCATGTCAAACCACTTCTTTTGCTTAGGGACATATTGTATTTTGACAAGCTTCACCAGACTGAGCACTCTGTGTTTAAGCCTGAAAGGCCATGTTTATGTGGCTGCTGGCTGACTAGACCCTGAACTACATGTGGCGTGGAAACCCAGTCCATTTATCTTTCGGATTGTGAAGATGAATCTGGCCTTGCAGCCCTACGGAAATGTTGATAAAGCTTCTTTTTTTAACCTCAGAATAATGGCTGATGCTATTAACTTCCAGCTAGTTTTTTTTGTTATGTTTTTGTCTTTTGAATACATAAGTTAAGATGTGCAGCCCAGAGAGAATGGTGAGTGATCCGATACGTTCCATCTTTAAATTGGATCTATCCCTGTTGTGTTTCCAAGCAATATAATGTAATGCTTTAAGAGATGCTGAATTGTGCAATTTTTGTGCTGGATACAGTACATGACATAGTAGCTACTTTAGGTTTGTCTTCATATATTTCTGCAGCATGCACCTCAATTGTTAAGTTTGAAGAATATCTCTAAGCATCCAGATATACAGAATTATGTAGTAACAGTGCTATTTGCCAGGCAGTTAAAATGTCTGCCATGGCTAAAAAAGAATTCCATATGATGAATTAAAGTGTCAAAACTCTCTCCTTGCATTCTTTTTTTTGTGCTATTATTAGAATGAATTGTTAAATTCCACATGGGTGTCAAGTTTTCACCTGCCTCAACTGATTATCATACTTGCCACTTTTTATTTAAAGCCACTGTGCTCATTACAAACATGTACATACATTTCTATCAAATTATATTCCACCAAACTCACCTGACAATGAGTCACAATCATCTTATGTTCTCCTGTTATTGATTTAAGAACGTACACAATCCCAGCTGTGCAAAGGTTGGATTTGTTTGCACATGGTTGTTAAAAACAATGATGAAGTTAACTTGTACTCCAACAAAACTGCCATGAAAGGCCCTGAAAGTTTATGGTAATTAAACTCCTTTTACAAGACAACATTAAGTACACACATATATTATCTTGTGTATATAAACCCTTAAATGACCTTTCAGGGCCTTGGGCATTGGTGATGCTGTTCATTGAAGTGAAAAGTGCTTGGTTTGAGAGGACAGCAACACCTTTGAGTGGGTCTTGCACAGGTCACAGCTGCAGTGGCAGCACTTCATAAGGTTTTATAATGTTTTATGGCAGTGTTTCTACACAGAATTCTTCCTGTAGAAAAGAAAGTATTTTCTGATTTTTATTTTATCTACCTGTGTGTCCTTGTTTATTTCATTAAAGGACTATATATATTCATGATTTCCAAAGACAAGACTTTTACATTTGTATTGAATACAGTATTAAATTCAAAATTTTGAGAATGCAAACACAATTAAAAGTAAGGCATTACTATCAATAGCTTTGTGTGGCACAGTAAAAAACTACATACTTACCCACATTGATGCCTATTATCACCACATTGTAGCCCATAATAATGTGATAAAACACATTAACAACAAAAAGTCACATCTCTGCCTATAAAAATGGCATTTCCTCAGGTGTGTTTTATAAATTTACCCATCCATTCTTCACTGATCCTTATCGTATTGAGCTTCACCAATCTAGCATCGCAGTAAACGCTGAGCAGTAAGTTCTACCACACAGTTTTACAGCAGTTCATTACAGTGGGGCACAACTCATCTCTATCTTTTGCTACTGAGGCAGAGGGCCAGCCCACACTGGAGAAACACTCCTAATATCCCGGTCCTCGTGGTCTACCAGCAGCAGATGACACTGGCAAGAAGGAGGAAGAAGATTAACATAAATAGTGACTGATCATGGGAAGATGAAGTTCGACATACTATGGATTCATTTTTGTCCTTCATCTGTATCCATCATGAATACAGATGGATTTTTCTCCCTCTTCTTCTGATGTGTTTTCTTATCATAGTTGCTGGCAGAACACAAATCCTCTGTGTTGGTAGTTCTGTTTAGCCAGCAACCTGACATCAACCTCCTCGCTTCCAAACTGTGACTGCTGTCACACTTAGAAGAACATGTAATTCTGTGCGAAATCCTGACCCTGCCAATAATCCTCCCAACTACTCCTCTAAGTCTCAAATCCTTCGGCTGGGATACTCTTTAAGTCTCATGCCATGACATTTTTCCCTTACTCCGACTTTTTTTTGTGTTGATGCTTAAAGCAGCCTTTTCTTTGTGAAGGAAATGGTGCAGCTTGTTCTGCCCGAACGGCCAAGCTCCATCTGTGACCTCTGCCTGCATTCACACGTCTCTGAAGGAACCGTTACCTGTTTGTCCCCTCCTGATAGGAAATGGCACTCATTACTCCTCATGGCCAGCATGGTTCATTCTCCCCGAACGAATCCTCACACTAATGTGCGAACAAACAAATATTAGGTTTCAACTTTGTGATCTAACACTGCCGGCTCCTGATGAGATGGAAGAGACCATTATAGCACTGCTCCCACCACACGCATCACAAATGACTATTTACTACCGTGTGACATCAAAATCATTGTAATGTAGTCTTTTGCTTCCTGGTTTCCATTAGAGGCCAGAACAGAAGAGAATATTCTTATTTCAGCTGAATTGATTCTGTGAACACAGTAACAATATTAACATAATATAAGTTACATGTAGTATGTCCCGGTCTGTTATAATATGCTGACTGATATATTAGGGATGTTCAATACCGCTTTTTTACATGCTGAGTACAAGTACAGTAATCACTCTTAAACTATGCATCACTGTGAATACATTTGTCCATTTAGGCAAAATTTTCCTCTAAATCTGGTTTTTACTTTGTCTGTTAGTGAATATGGGACAGTTTTTTAGTAAGAAAGTCTCTCGACAAATATTAGAATGCAGTTTTTCCTTTATCTAATAGAATTTTGTACATATAGACATATGGCTCATGGGGCTAATTGTAGTGAACAGAACAATGTTTTTGCTTTTTTTCACAAAATGTTTTATCATTTTTTGTAATAACTATTAGTTTTTTTGAAAAAAACAAAATTAAAGTGAGCCTCAAAGCAGTTGTGCTTTATGGTACCCAACCCATCTGAACAAAAGTTGGCCTGTGACTATCTCTCCAGGCCACGCCTCTTCCTTCCTGATTTAACTCATAACTTTGCTGCCACACAGCTTTTGGATTTATCCAGCACCTTGCCATCGACAATATGTCACATCCTTCCCTGTGCTTCGAGGATGGCTCTGGTGCTTATACACCTTCCCTTCCAAGAAAAATGACAACATTAGTCATATTGCCAAACGCTACATATGTTTAGTTTGAAGTGACAGAGTGAGTCTTGCCCTTTGGGGGTGTTAGAGGAAGCAATCATAAAGTCACGAAGGCTACAGAGGAAGAAGCTCGGGGAGGTTGTAACTACAGCACAAGTGGAATTCAATGATGCTGCTCGCTCTCTGCCCTGTGCTGACAGTTAAGGTTGATCATCGGACTTTTACTTTATGAGTCCATAGGAGTTCATCAGTGACTTGTGTTCATCCGTGGAAAAACTCTGCATCAAAGGAACACAGCCTTCCATTACAACTTTCGGACAAACCTTTAACATTATCTAAATCTTTGATTTATTTTGAGTCTGAGAACTACAACAAATGGGGAAAACTTACTCTGCAGATCAGAGTTTAGAAGGAAAATATCCATAGCCGTGTCTTTATCTTTCAAGTCATCACTTTCTTGTGCTTTTTGCTGTGAAACAAAATGAAATATTCATATAATCTCAATCTTAAAATGTGGTGTCTAAAATGCAGATCTTCTCGGCAAAAGCTGTAATTGGATGTCGATATGTGAGATCATTAGATGCAATTAAAATTTCCAGCACTCATCCTGCTGATCTCTGGCTATTTGGACAGTAGATGAGCTCAGTGTTCAAGTGTGGAGCAGGAAACTGGCATTAGCACCATGCAGAGCAGCAGTTCTGTGATTTACTGTTCCGTGGGCTGATTGAGGAGAGCATTACGTCACAGCTGATAGATCAGAGAGTCTTACAGAAGAGTGGAGCTCCATCAAGTACAGCTGACAGAAGCATTAGTGCTGACAACCAGTGAAAATGGATTTATATTAAAAAAAACCTATGCATTGACACAAAACAGGGAGAGAACTCACAGACACACCAACACATTCACACTAATTCAGTAAGGGGGCCATAATTCTTGAGGGAAAACAAACACATTCAATAAAATGCATCAAGACATTATTGTAGTAAAGCTAGATCTGCAAAGCACAGATGCTCCAATAAAATGCTTACAAGCGAAGTAAAAACCCGGAGTTGCAAGAGGAATGTGCAGGAACACTTTAAGCTGTCAATCCGCAGCGTTTTTCTGTTACTTAATGTATTTCTCATTTCTTCCCGTGTGGCAGTTACTGCTGTCTCACTCTAGCTTTCCCTCTACAATCCAATGACAAGCAAGGTTATGGGACCTGGAGACTTTAACTGCCAATAGGTGTCCTTGTTTTTAATTTGTCTCACATACACTTTGTGATGCATGGCTTGTGTGATATACTGTTCTGTTCACTGTTTCCTAAGTCTGCTCTGTCAGCATTTTTGCCCTCGCATTTGCTTTTTCAGTGGAGGTTGCTTTATGGAATATGCAGTGTTATTTTTTCTACCTACACTTAATTTTTTTTTAAAGGTGTATACGATGCTGTGAACATTCCCTGAACTGCAAGAACAGATATGAATGCTAACGCTTTATCATAAGAGTCAGGTTTTAGTGAATAAAATGACAACTGTGCACCTTGGCTATAATTAGTATATGAATCCTATGTGTCTGGGATGTTCCGTTACAGTTTGGCTTTTCATTCACGTATTTGCTGTTTTACGTCTTGTCTTTGTTTTGTTGCCGCCTGTGTGGTTCCCTTTTCTTGTTTCCACCTGTTCCTAATTAGTCCTGTGTATTTAGCCTTGTGTTTCCTCGTCAGTCTTTTGTCAGTTCCTATGTTTACACCAGCTGTAATTGCTTGCAAGTCCTTTTTGTGCATTTTGGATCTTAATATCTTTTTTGTTGTCTAGATTTTTGCTGTTTTGTTGTCTAGATATTTTTTGGATTTTGTTTATTCCCGCTGTTTTGGATTTATTTCATTCTTCACAGTGATTTTCTTTAAAGTTCACAGTTTGTTTCCTCAATGTTCCTGTCTTCTGACCTTAAAATTGATTTTGCAGCTTTTTCAGGATATACAGTACATACACACTTAAAAAGCATTCCTAGCTCTTTTTTACCTTTTTTTATGGATTTAAGTCTTCTTACTTGACATGGGACAGCTATCATGTAAATAGATGGCACACGTCAGAAATATTATAAAGAGAGTAATATAGCTTATGATTAATAAAGTCCTTGTGTATCAAAGAGCTTGTAGTTCTCCATACACTGCAAACTAAATTGTTTCACCCATTGGACTGAGGTGAATGTGAAAGTATTTAGTTTAAAAGTGGCAGTGATGGAGCTGCTAGGGAACAGCAGGACAATAATCAAAATGAGCTGTAGTTTCAGAAGTTTCAGTCAGTGATTGAGCTCACTCTAGACTGAAATCAGTTGACTGGAATTATCACCATTTGGCGGAAATCCTACTACACACAGTACATGAGTGTGCGTCTTAGCTGCACATTTGATGTCCCTCAAGAGATAGCAAATTATCTCTGTGCTGAATCTGCTGCAGCATATCCAATTTTCAATACCACATAAAGAATATGAAGAATTAAGTGATAAGCCAGTCTACTATACTGTTCATAACAAGCTGAAAACATTTCCATGATGTCTATTCAGGATATATTTCTGACATCTTGTGTAAGACATGATAGAGAAAGATGGATGTTTCAACCCAATACATGAATTCACAACTAGCTTTCAAGATTTTATGCTTTTCTCCTCCTTAATGTGAAAAAAGCCCTAAAATACTTGCCTCACCCAGAAAAGGAGTTTTCCAAAAGGTGTTTAGGGGCATGTTTTATTTAATATGTACCATATGAAACTTTGATTTTACAGCAGCCAGAGGCTGCAGTTACATAAGACTCAGTCGCATTGAATAAATGCATGATTTGCCTGCACTTATTATCAAGAAATGACACATTTTTATACTTTAAACTGTAATGGACTTACAGAACTGAAAGGCATTTCCATTAGTTTGCTGATCATGGTAACTTATTGGCTGTGCAGCTGAAATGATTCACAGGCTGCTGTGCAGAAGTTTGACTGAGGGATTATAATTCATATTACAGTACAGTATAATAGAGTATATTAATCGATTAACCAACATGAACCTATTTTCTTAACATTCATAATGCAATGTGTGCTTATCCTGCAACCTCAGAAACCAACCATCTAACCAGCAGGAGCAGCACCATGAGAGCTGTAGGCTCTGCATGCCAACCACTTATCAACACAAATGCTAATGTGACCTTTAATATTAGAAACAAAATTATGAATGAGATTCAAATTCAATAGCTGGCAGACATGAAGCATATCCTCCATATCCATGAAGCAGACCTACAGCTTCCACACTGTGAGTGGTGTAGGTTAATTGAAGTTAGCCCTTTAGAGAAATATGAATGGGTTGCTGGCTTAACAAAGGGAGACAAATGTAGATGAGTGATGATATGAGTTTTTGCTCAGACGTCTTACTTCATTAGACAGAACGTAGGTGACATAATGCTGAGTTTGCTGGCTGCTTTAAGGTTATTTCTGCCGGCTAATTCAACTGAAGATGAATATGCTTCTATCACCTCTATGTACTTATGCAAAAGGCTATAATAATACTCCAACTCACAGTTCGATTCGTATCACGATTTTTTGACCCACGATTCGATACAAAAAACAATTTCTTTTTTTAATTTGAAAAATGTTTTATCTGGATGTCCAGATTTTAGCCATGTAAATCTTGGTTTAGCTTTGCTGCTAACCACAAGCACCTCGTTTAATCTGACAACTTATGGCATTGTCTCCATGATTTTTTAATAATACTCCATGTGTGTCTTGCTGTCTGATTGGGTGGTACAGCCAAACACACGATGATAAGTTACCATTTTCAATGAAGACATTTGATTTACTACAGTGTCCGTTTTGTTTATTTTGCCGAGCGCATCAAAGATGGTGACGTCCGGTCGTTTTCAGTGGTGCAACGCCCTAAGGGATCCTACTTTAAAAGGTCCGCCTGACGCAGTGTTGCTTTTTTCTGATTGGCCCGGAGCTTGGCCCGCCCAGAGAAAGCTGTTAGATCAATTGGTCGTGGGGATGGGTTTGCTGGAATATTTCCCAACATGCTTTGGTGCTCCGCCTGTACTGTCCTTGCTGAACCATGAGTTAAAGTGGATCAATGCAAGTCTGGGTATGTTTACCATGCAGTGCGTACCCCAAAGCTGTAGGGGGAGCTCCAGAGCGAGAAACTAGGCGACAGACGAAGAAGAATGTTGTAAACAGAAGCATCTTACGGTTGTCTTGAACAGGCTACGGCTAGTTAGCATGGCTTCAAA
>JAVQJG010081792.1:0-11288 GCA_036024015.1 Craterocephalus amniculus | reverse complement strand
TGTGTTTTGCAATTCAAATGTAGCTCTAATATTCCTGAACACAGATTTATGTTTTTAGTTCACCCCCCCAACATATGTATATGTATATGTAATTTCATTTAATATTAATTATATTAAGCTTCCTTTTTCTTGCCTGCATACATCTCTATAGAAGTGTGTTCAGTGGTAACAAGAAATGAA
Organism: Craterocephalus amniculus; assembly: GCA_036024015.1. Classification (NCBI taxonomy): domain Eukaryota; kingdom Metazoa; phylum Chordata; class Actinopteri; order Atheriniformes; family Atherinidae; genus Craterocephalus; species Craterocephalus amniculus. The sequence continues at coordinate 11,108 of JAVQJG010081792.1, read as the reverse complement.
AGTTTTGATCTCCAAATTAGCCGAATGGAAAAGTCAACACACTAGTTTGGGTTCCTTGTTGATAGTTTCTCAGCTGCACCATAGGCTATACCCTTGATGTGATTTCCAAAACTCAAACAGAGAATGTGAAAGTATGTCCACCATGTTGCATGGATGGAGGCATTGTCCTGTCAGGACAGCTCTCCTTTTAACTCTGTTTACTTAATTGTTGCTTGGTGAGCTTGTGTTTCTCTAAAAGTGAGCATACTGAGAGTGAGCGTAGAATAACTATCCTGAAGCTGAAATTGTATCTACAGACAAAATATTTCTTTTTGATGTAATAAAATGTCCTTTTGTCTTTTTAACAGCTTAAAATCTGTTTTCACAGTTTTTATAAGTCTAAGATTTGTTTTGGACCAACTATTTTATTGGACTCCTTTTACTGGGCCCTTGCTGATGTAACAGGCCAGTTTTTGTTCTTATTCATTCTGTGCTAATTCCAGTTCAGGGTTGCAGGGAGACTGAAGCCTATCCCAGCAATTAGCAGGCGGGAGGCAGGGAACACCCTGGAGTTGTCACCAGTCCACCACAGGGCCAACATGATGATCATGAAGTATTTTTGTTTTCATTGTAAGTTACAGCAAGGGCCTAAAATATTATTGATTTTGTCACATCATTTCAGCTATAGTAACAATTTTTTCTTAATGTTAACTAACATTACTTGTTAGCTAACAGTAGATTTGATGAACATGAATTGAGGTCACTTAAGATAATGTTAATTAAATTAATGAAAGTTTAATATGTAATGATGTGTAATATGTAATGTTTAATTTAATTCTAAAGGAAAATATAAAAAAATATGTGAAAGTAAACAAATTAACCCTTTATTTAAGTACAATGAAGTAAGATTTTGTCAAATGAATATCATCAGCTTTATGGTTGAAGCGAGAGCTGGTGTTTAACGTTATATTATAAACTTCACTGTTTTTAGACCCTTGCTGTGCTCAGTTTTTGTTTCCAGCTTGCCTTCAGTCTGAGTTATTTTTGAACAAACAGAGCTGAAATCATCCCACTGATGCATCCCCACATGGCATGTGGGATCCTCACAACTTCCTGTGAAATATAGCCCAGTTTCCACAAACCTGATCATGAAAAGTTAGCAAACAAATAGAATTAATCTTTTTAACTCACAACATAAGCAAAACCTGCCATGAAATTCAAACAGATCTTTAAGAAAAAGTTATAAAAATATCATATCTGGAGTTAAATGTTATGATGCCCAATTGACTGATAATGGTTTTTTAACAGTGATCGGTCCCAAACTATAGAAAACTCCCTGCTGTTTGTAACAGTTTTGTGTTTATTTGACCCTGTTGCAGTCCAGCTGGGTGTAGACAATAGAACCAAAGGCCTCCTGCAGCCCGGTGGCTTGTTTCTGTTGAAACACAATACCTTGGGGGCCACTGGAAGACAACAGGCAGGGCTGTGCTGATCACAGTAATCAAGCTTTTTTGTCTCCACCCATGATGCCGTCAAGATACAAGTGGAAACATGTAGAACAGCTACACAAAAACTCTTAATGCAGTTTCAATCTGTGACCTCATCTTCCAACTCGTTTCAGATTAAGCGTCTAAAGGAACTAGAGAAGGAGAAGGACGCTCTATGGTGCGGCCTGGAGATTCTGGACAGGGCTCGGCTCTGGTACCTCCAGCGGCTTGAAGAGAACAAGGTCCGGCAGGATGTAGAGAGCAGGAACGGGTCTGGCATCTGCTACCAAGGTGCAGGAGAGGTACAGTGCAAGGCTACGGCCCCAGAGCAACTCTTCCATGTATACTGTGCTGTAAATATAAACTGTTCCTTTACCACAAACTACTTGTTAGAGACAATATGACCTCTGATGATAAATATAAGACAGGGAGCATCAATTCTTCCCAAAAAGCCCTGTTGTTTGTTGCTTGTATATATACATAAAAAAATAATGTTTCTTCCAAGGCTCAGGCCTGCCTCCTCAGATCTCGCATCCAGCGGGCCAATGGTTCTCTGGGTTCTGTGATGAGTGAACCCAACGTCATGAGCAGCAGTAGTCCCTCTATTCCTGAGGCTGTGGCAGACAGTGACCTCCGCTGGCACAATACAGTACTAACTCAGGTAAAGAAAAGCAAATCAAGGAGGGCTTTTTAGATTGAACTGTGTTTCTTCTATCTTCAATATTTTCTTCAATGTTTTATTTTATAACTTGTTCCTAGTTGGTGTCTGCAAACTTAACGGTTCTTTTTGGCCTTTTTTCTTTTTGGCAGGAGGTGAGTGACAAGAATCGTCAGATCTCCTTGTTAGAGCTGGAAAAGGAAGCGCTCCTTGAGCAGCTGGAGGAACTGCACACATGTAGACAGCCGACGCATATAAGCACTTAAATTTACATTTGCTGCACTTTCATTACATTTAGTGGAAACTTCACTGGATGTCTGCGTATAGCATTTACTCATCTGTAAATATGTATTTAAATGAATACATTTCAGTAAATGGTGAATTGTTTGCTTCTTTGTGTTTTTGTAAATCAGCTGACCGTCACGTTGACAATGTTGAGTGAGTTACTGATGGACATGAAAGCACTGATGCGTAAAATCAAACATACTGTATTCACTTAGAAACTGGATATGCAAAGAAACTGAGATCTTGATCTATACAAAAATACTTTGTTTTCAGTTTTAGAGGGTTTTGAAGCTGATTTGAAGAGTTTCTTTTTAAATATTTTGCATGGTTTTATTTATGACAGCATCTATTAACCCCTGATTGCTGCTGGAGATCCTGGGATTATTTTTCTGAATAATTCAAACTCCCAAACTCCATTCACAAACTATCTGTGTAACTCCAAGACTGGATTTCTCTGATACACAATTCATCCTCCTGTAATTCTCAGCTTTTTCTTTTTTGTGGAATTTGTTAAAATAATTTCAATTGATCAAGCCTGATTTACTCTGATTTTCATCCTTTTTAAAAATAATTTTCACTGAATATTTCTCACATGTTTTAAAGATTTAAGTCTCAGAATTCTATGTTTATTGATGTGAGAAATAACAGAATGTACATAATTATACATTACATATTTAGGTATGAAAACTGAAAACACTTGAATATTTTCGTGAGTGTTTACTTCACAATGTATCTTATTCTGGTCTCTTCTTGTCAGAATTGAAGCTGTGTCTTTGTTGTTCCATCATATATTTTCAAACCTATATCCACCAACAAAAGTTTTAAAATCAAAGATTTGCAAAAAGCCAAAATCTGTGATCAGGTTGTAAATCTTAATGTAACTATTTTGGTAAAGGTGGCAAATATGACAAATTAAGCTTGAATTAACCTCCAGTAACACGGTGATACACACAACAGCGGGAGTCTTATTCATCATTAGAAAATCATTGACAAGCTTTGAATCAGTCCTAACTGTAAAAAACGTAGATGGCGTGAATATAAGAAACAATCCAAGGAGTCAGAGAGAGGTTGAGTGCACAATGAGAAAGTGTGAGCGCCAAAGCGGGACACATGTGGTCATTAAAACTTACAGACAACTCTGCATCAAGAACAGTTTGTTCATTAGCAGCTGACAGAACCACATGGGCAATGGATTAAAATCTGAAATTAAATGTCTGCAGAAAAGGAGCAGTGGAGAATTTTGAAATTTGAAGTGCAAAAACAATTTATTTGCCATAAAAATTGAACAAAATAACACCTGAAAGGCTTCCTTGATTGATATAATGAGTTCTGGATCTTAAGAATCACAAGAAGAACTTGTGACAAAAGAAATCACCAGTTGAAAAAAGAAAAAGGGAAATGTTGTGAATACTTGCTGTTTGCTCTGTAAAATTCATAAAAAATTCAAGAACTGCTGTTTTTATGTTGTTTATGTTTCCAATTTTCCCGAATTTTCAAAAACAGCTGATGAAAAAAAGAAGCTCCGTTGAATGGGACTGGTGACAGATGTGAGATGCTGATGCGGCCAATAATTTCTCAGCATTGTAACACATTTAACACCTGCTTTTTAAACCCAGAAAAATGCACCCTAAAGTTAAACCGCATCAGTGTTTATCTGCAATGCCAAACAGACAGCCCTGCTTGATTGTGTGTCCGGGTTCTTCCTTTTCCGTCCCTGCATGAGGGCTCCCTGTCTGGGCACGTTGCTGCAGCCTTTCCCGGTGGTCCTACACTGATCTTACTGCAACTGATAACCATTATCTACCCAAGTCATCATGTATGTTTAAGGAATTTTCTCTCCTGCACAGTAGTCTACAATAGCATAGCCTTGCACATATGAACCATAGAGCTTAAATTGTTTGCACACAGAAGTCATGTCTTACCGAACGCAGTTGTTTTTCTTGTCTGCTTAGTATTTCTTCTCCAGATTTTTCATTTCCACTTTGCTACATTACTCTGTATTGCATTTTGACATGTTTTCATTGTTCTATACCTTTTGGAAAATCTTGCTTACAAAGGCTAATCTCCATATAACAAATGATAGACTCATTGTTCTGGTGTGTGTTTACTTGCCCCCCTTGTCCCTGACTCTTGGATGAGATAGTTCATCTGAACTTTGCTGCTCTGCCACCACTTTGCCATCATTGTAGAGGAAAGGATGCAGGATCGGGGCTTTTTGTTGCATCTTTTTCAATTAAGGTAGGATGGGTTTAGCAGTATTTTGAACAATTCCAGCGGGAGACTTGAATGCAATCCAAATAATTCTACTCAAACTTTCCTTCTGTGTCATTGATACTCTCATGCAGGCAAGAGTTGCAACATTAACAGCAAAACTGAGCAATTCCTGCAAGGAATCTGTGATGCACTCTGATTAGAATCAGCCTCAGTGCACCGGGAAAGAAAACATCCTTTATGGCGGAGGCTTTTTCATTTAAGTAGCTTCATGTTTTTCTATCTTCAAAGTGCCACTGAACCATCAAGCCCGGTCTACCAGCACTTGGCTAATTATTGGGTCTAATTCACACACTGTGCTGCCAAACACCTTTGGGTGAGGGATTGTCATGCCTTTGTAGCTTTCAGTGCTGTTCTTCCATAGCAGCATGGTTCACTTGAGGTGCACCCTCCTGCTCTGTCCAAATCCATTTTACTTACATTAATGTTTACTTTTCTTCCTTTTTTAAAATTTGTGGTTTGTGTATTACTGAGAATCTGGGATGCAGGGATGTTTCCATGCAGGTCAGCGGAGGTGGGGAACATAATTCTTGAGTTTCGGTGGGGCTGAGGGTTCCCTGATAAATGCATACCATAAGCTATTAGACGAGAAAAACTTCCTGGGAGCCCATACCATGCAATGACTGGGTGGTCTTTGAAGAGTAGTCAGGTAACTAAACAAAAACAAATCAAAGAGTAGTTGTTGACATATAAATTCAAGTCTAAGTTTATTCTAATAAAATATTCACAACAATTGCTGATAATTAAAAGAGACTCCAGAGTTTGGAGATACTTTGTTCTTAGTGAAGTAAAAAAAAAGTAAATAAGTAGTGATAAAAGTCACAAATAGATGCCATCAGTTAAAACAATGCTAAAATAGGGGCACAAAACAATGATGCCATCAGTATAGATCATATGTGAGAAGTAAACATAATCCACCACGACCCTAGACACTATTTTGTTCATCTCAGGACTATGTTAGCAGCACAAGGAGAACCTACTCAATAAATGCCCATGCAGCCTAATGCTGCATGGGTATTATGCTGCATGGGCATTATGTGTGTCAGCACTGGTTTGTACATGAAGTCCAGGTTTTGTGAAATTGCAGAGAAAGCTGTGACATTTCCATTGATAAAAAAAAGAAAGTAACATTGTTGCATACTGTTTGCTTTACTTTTTAAAAAAAAGACATTTGCAATAGGTTGTCAAACTTCACCCTGCACAGCTTTACAATACACAGACTAAATTATGGCAGTAAAAGGGAAGCGCAACAAACCTTGTTTAAAAACATAAAACAATGTCAAACTACATTTTGACAATTTTTTGATATAACTGAGATATTCTGTCACGTGTTTCCAAAATTCAAGTTCCAAGCCTTGACTCTGATTTATGCATGTAAAAGAGCATAACTAGTTGTTTATCCTGACGTGTGAGCACAGGTAAATAAATTCTAAATAATCGCTTAGTGAAAATCTGCTGATGACAATATTGTTATTTTACAGTCAATATTTTTCATTTTATTCCATAAACACAGATTGTCTTTCACTGTCTTTGGAGGATTAATCTCAATTTCCGATGCAACTAAAGGCACACATGAGATCTGAGGGAGAACAGCAGCTAGTACACGATCTCCCCGCTGTCACTCAGGCTGGTTTTGGATTCTCCATCACTGCAGCACTCTGTCCTCCGTCGCAGAGCCTCGCGGTTGCGCGTTCCTCCTAACGACATCTCCATCCCGGAGACGTTCAAATCAAGCAGGCTCTGTAAATGTTTGATATAGTCAATAGCTGCTCGAAGCGTCTCCACTTTGCTGAGCCGCTTGTCCTCAAATTCCTGCGGCAGATGCTCTCTGAGACGCGCGTAACCCTCGTTTACGCAGCGCACCCGGTGCCGTTCCCTTTCGTTCCTTTTCTGGATAAACGCAGGCTCGAAAGAATAATCACACACTCCGAGGGGAGCGTGGAAGGGTATATAGGAATGTCGTCTGCTGGGTAATCTTTGGCCGTGGACGTGGTCGAGATACGCAGCATCAAGGTGGAAGGGCAGTCTGAGTCGGAACGCATCCTTGTAGTAAGCTGCGCTGTTATCCATGCACATACCTTGGAAAGCCAGGGGAGGCACAAGGGTAATATGCTCCATTAGCTCTGTACTATGATGTGACATTTTCCTAGAGAAACGAAGAAAGTGATAGGGTAGCCTATTTCACCAAACAATCTTAGGAAGGAAAAATGTGCAAATGATGATATTCCCCAGCAGTCACTCACCCTGACAGAGTCTCTTCATAGTCATTGCGCATGTTTTCCAAAAATAAGTTTCCTTTTATAACTCGCTATGTCTATGTCGATTTTGGTCTTTTAAAACCCCTCTGTGCTAATATGACTGTCACTATCAACTTGTTTGTTGCAAAAAATTTTGAGGCTGCAACCTATACGGGGTGGGTGTGATCTAGGGCGGAGATGCAGTCTTGTAACTTTCTTATCAAGATAAAACTGTTTACATAACGTTTTGTTCTTTCCGTTTACAAAGTGAAGCAATTCTCACCTCTAAAACGGAAGCATCGAGTTTTCTTACAAAATAAGATTTGGGATGAATGAGTTTAGCTGTTCAGGTTTATTGCCTAAGATTACAATCAAGGTATTAGCCTAATCATTATTAAAAAAAGAAAAAAAAGGTTTACTTCAAACAATGTGCGACCAGTTGATTGTTGATCACTTTTTGAGATTTATTCATTCAGCCATTCAGTTCATGATACACTGATGCAGTTGTTTGCATTTTTACCAAATAATCCAGTAATTCTGACTGTATTGTTATGATTTTTTATTTTATTTATTTGAACATGTTGAATAGGCCAATAGAAACCATACAAAACATTTGAAAGAAACACAAGCTTATTTCGTGCTTAATAAGCTTATGACTAACTCGTATATAACTCATATAGAAATTCAACTTAAGAGTTGAAATATAACTTGTATCCTTTAAAAAAAATCCTACTAAATCCATTACAAGAAACTGACCTGCAATCAGCCTTACCCTGTAAATAGTTTGCGCATGCGCCACCAGGCAGCGTCGCTCGTTACTGTCATGGCCGCATTCAAGAAGCTTTTGTGTTGGAATGTTGCTCCTTTATGTCAAATTATTTGTATTTCAGCAACAAAGCAAAACTTTGTGTTGCAATTGTGTCGAGATATATCCATACTCTTACCACAACGACACACATAGGCGTGTTCAGTTTTGAAGGTTTGTGGAGACGCAAGTTAGCAAGACAACACTGGCTATGCTTTGCTAACAAGCTAGCTGCTAGCGAGTTTAGAATAGAATTTCAAGTGCCATTATTGCTGTTTTTATGGGACTTGTGTTGCCTTTTGCTTTTCGGAAGAGTTATTTGTTTTAAATATAAGTAGTTTTTTCCAATAAGAAATATGTAGCAGCTGGTTACGATAATCATATGGGCACCAGTAGTTGATTTCAGGTAAGCTAATGACACTCACAGTTTTTGTTTTGAGATGTAAACGATCATTTTCCGTGCAGAATAATTATAAATAATCTATCTCTCTTTTAAAAAACAAAAACACAAACCCTTGAACTTTTGGCGAGTCTGTTTTTCTATATTTGTTAAAATAGTTAACCGTTTCTGACAATTATGTTTATTGTTCAGGATGAATGACATGAACCTGAGCCCCGTGGGCATGGACCAGCTCAGTGTGCCCTCAGTGAGTGCCAGCCATCTGGGTCTGCCCACGTCTCCCACGCACAATCCCATTCCCACTCCAGGTATGAACGGCTCCCAGCCGGACATGATTTATTTTATTACAAATTTCCTCTGGGGTATATATTGAATTTTCATGTTGTGCAAACACTGAGCATGACATGTTTATTATTCTTTGAAGGGTTTGATGCAAGAGCTGCCTGTTATTAGAGCCAGTGCGGGAGTGATTTGGGTTTTACCAGTGGTCTGTTGCGGTTTCTGTAAAATCGATGTTCTTATAGACTGTAAAAAATATGTTTTTGGTAGGTTTCAGATTTTCTGTTATGTTCTGATGTATCTTAGAATTGAGGATTTTCCATATTTCTAATAGAAGTATTACACTTATTTTCTGTCAGAAGCTTATTGAACAAGTTTATTGCATGAGTTGGTCTAAATTTCAGTTATCAGAGTCAAAATACTTTGATGTACTAACATTGAAAATAGTATGTTTGTTTTTTTGTTTGGCAAAGGGACATAATTTCTACCAATGCATCATGTTCTCGTCTGCATTTTGAGTTATCTTTTTGTTTTGGTATAATCTCATACTCCACAACTTGGCTTTTTAAAAAAAAATTTTTAAGGTATGCCGGTGGCTATCCCTAATTTGGGTCCCTCCCTTGGCTCCCTCCCTTCTGCTCTGTCTCTGATGCTCCCCATGGGCCCACTAAGTGACAGAGGAGTTATGTGTGGCTTACCAGAACGGAATTACTCCTTGCCGCCTCCACCGTATCCCCACTTGGAGAGCAGCTACTTCCGACACATACTGCCAGGTGAGTTAATTTTTATGCAATTTTTAAATTGAGTTAAAGCATTTATCTTGTATTGTGAGTGTTAAAATGCCATAAATTTCAAAATAACATAAACTAAATTAATGTAGCCAGATGGCAAAATATAAATTTTAGATTGTTAAAGCAGCCCACTTCTTCATGCTTTTGTTTTTATCTACAGGTATTCTGTCCTACCTGGCAGACCGTCCACCTCCTCAGTACATACATCCCAGCAGCCTTAACATGGATGGGACCCTGTCTGTGGCCAGCAACAATCCATCAGGTTTGGACCCATACAGTGGCCCCGGGGGCCCACTGGAGCAAGGCCTAGTGCCCATGGACTCAAGACAGGTTAGTGGCCAGGGAGATCTCCATCAGACTGGCCCTCATGAGCTAGACTCGACCGGATTAGCCATGGAGTCGCGTGTCAGTAGCCCCATTTCCCCCAACCGGATGGGAGAGGAGCTGGCAAACATGGATGGAGTTGGGGTGGTAGCAGTGTCTGATGCCCAGCAGCAGCTCGGAGGGGGGAGGCAGCCACAGCCTCATGAAGGCCTGACGGGGGTGGATTCTTCTGGTGGGGTGATGCCCCTACATGGACCCTCTGTACTGGAACTGCCAGTAGTTATGGAACCGGATCATATGGGGGGAAGAGTGGGAAGCTCTGGAGGAGGAGGAGCTGGGGGACTTGGGGAGCAGCTCCACTCAAATGGGGAAATGAACTCAGGCGTTGTTAGTGTTGTGCTCTCTGGCTCCATGGCTAGCCAGAGTCAACTGGAACCGGTGTCCCTCCATGGTCACTCTGGGATGGGACTGGAGGCTGTTAATGTGTCCCCGATCACTGCAGAGGTGTCACTTGGGCCTGAAAACAACCTGGTCCTGGTCAACTCCACCTTGCAGCTAGAGGATTCAACATCCAACAAGGAGAACATGGTCACTTCCTACAACATCTGTGAGTTTGTAAATGTTTTTTTTCAACCAAGCTTATTTATTTTAATTATATTTTTAGTTGTAGATGTACATCTTTAAAGACAGGCAAAGCACTTAGTAATCAGCAAAAATCTATTAGAATTTAAAAAGGTTAAAGTATTTGGTTAAAGACCTCTGCTGGGCCAGAAAACAGTCACACATTCATGAAGCCATATTTAGCTCTGATTATGGCTCATATTCGCTATGTTATTCGCTATGTCTTTTCCGTAGTCTTATTCATATTGAATGTCCCCACAGTGCATTCATTTTTCTGCCATATTCTTCCTCCCTACATGCTGTCCCATACTAGCTTTCCCCTGTGTTGACACCAACGAAAGTGAGCTTCACTACCATGCAGTTTCTATTCAATGTTGCTAAGTTGTGTACAAACAGCCATGCATATCACCACATGTTGCACAAAACCTGGGATGATTCTGTGGAAAAGTGTCACCAGAACATACCTGTGAGCACTTCTCTAAGCCCAGCAGAGCTGCTGGTGATTTTTAATTATGCATGTTAAATAGTATCTTCAAATAAAATTACATCCACATTACCTAAAAGTGATTTTATCATTGTCAGTTATAAACTCAGTGGCTACTGGTTAACATTTAGTGTTTATAACAAGTGTTACTTACAGGGCAATGACAGACCTGTTATTCTTGCACTAAATTGTCTTGTTTGTGTGTGTTTTTTTTCCATTTTTTTTTCATTTCTGTCATTTGCACAATTGTGCCATATTTACCAGGTGAGCAAAATACTGAACTATGATTTTGGTTTATGTCAGCCAGTCCTAGTGTGCTGTACAGCTCCACAAAGTTTCCTCCTGGAAAGATTGTGGAGAGATTATGCTGCCATAGGCTTAGGCTGCTGAGGGACGTCTCAGGGCACTTTTCATCCTCATCTCTCATGTATAAACATATGACAATGCTGCCATCATTAACATATTTTCTCCTCTCTCAGCAGATCTC
>JAVQJG010081788.1:0-16316 GCA_036024015.1 Craterocephalus amniculus | reverse complement strand
GTATCGATACATCGATCGTATGGTCAATGATTCAATGATATCGATCCAAAATCCTAATATCGGACAAAAATCGATAGAGTAACCAGTTATCAAACACACTTTTATTTTGAAAATATTTTCATTTGAACTAAATGTTAACGCCAGAGCTCATTAATAAAGAAAGTTTAAATGATGATCTAGGTGCTTTTAGTGATGAATGTAAATAATTGTGATCAATCACTCATTATATTGCTTAATATCGTTTCATATCGATCGGAGGATCCTAGATCAAATCGAATCGAAATCGTATCATCACTGAATTTGAGATATCGGCAAACATCAAATCGCTGTATCACTATATCGATATAAAATCGTATCGTGATCAAACCAGTGATTCCCACCCCTAGTGGTGACCCCCACCGATCAGACTCAACCCCCCCCCGATCGGGGGCGTGGTTCACCTCACACTCCCTCTCGGGCGCCAGGTCGGCGCTCCAGCGGATGATCTTGCGGTCCTTCCCTCCGCCGCTGAGCAGAGCGCCGCCCTGCAGGCTGCACAGGGTGAAGACGCTGCCTTCGTGCGCTCTGGTTTGCCTCATGATCTGGAAGGTTTCTGCAGGGGGGAAGAACCACGGATTTAAACCACGGATATAAACCGGGATCCAGCAGCTCATCGGGACTCACCTTTGGCTCCTTTTCCCAGAGTTTTCACATCGGCAGCCGATTTTCCCCACGTCAGGATGTTGCCTTCGGAGTCTCCGGTCAGGACGTCTCCGGTCAGGCTGAACACGAAGCACTGGATGAACTTCGGCTTCTTGTATTTCTGAAACGCAGAAGTTTGATAGCTTTCACTACGGGAAAGAGCGGATTAATATGCTGCAAACAAGATCATGATGTTAGACTTAATCATTATTTTAGATTGATTCTGTGTTTAAATGACATCTAATCACCGTTTTTTATATGTTTAGAGAAGCAGTTCTTGGCTATTATTATGCTGCAAACAAGTGGAACATTAGATCATGATGTGCATTTTACTTTACACTTAATCGCCATTTTTTAATTGATTTTGTGTTTGATTTTGTGTTCATCTTATTGTAATTCTTATGTTGTATGTAAAGCACTTTGAATTGTTTTGGACCTGAAAAGCGCTATATAACTAAACTTGCCTTGCCTAAAGCAGAATTATCTGATTCAGGGTTAAACGTGGAATACTTAACCAGATGCTTTATTCAGAATTAACATTTAATCAGGAATTAAGTGTTTAAATGCTCATTTTTCACCTGTTTAAAGCTGAATTAACTTTAATTCTGAATTAACCCTTTCATGTATGAATTATTAGGAAACAGTGCCACGTTTTTTTTGCATACAGTAATTAACTTACGTGGACATATACATTGACGCTTTTTCATTTCTTAATCATATTTTACATTTGATTTAATTAACCCTTTGTCCTCCTGCTGTAACATTTGGTAGGGCAAAATTGTCTTAGTAAAGAATTGATAAAATAAACTACTAATTAAATCTCTACCAATTGGTTTGGGAATGTTAAACCAAAAGAAAGTGTTTTTTATCCCGTTTCTGGTGGCATATTTTGAACATTTCACTGTCACTATTTAATTATTAACTTTTATCTCAACTATTTGCTAAAAACAACACTAATTCTTATTTTTGGTGTTAAAAAGAAAAGAGATAATGCAAAGAAACATTTCTCTCTTGCTTTTTTCTTAGTGTGAAAGTTAAAGGGTTAATGTATTTTTTATTTTACTCAAAATAATTAATGAAATATGCTTTTCATGTTTCTACAATATGGATATTCTATAACTAAAATGTGGCTTTATCTTTCTTTTTTTCCTGCTTATCTCAAAAGAAAGTTTGGTTACTATATAATTATTTATTCCGCAGTCAGGGACAGCGTATTGCATGACTCACTGATGTCGCCTGAAGCGGAAAAATAACAAGTTTTCTATCCCCACCCATAATATTTAATATTATACTATTATTACACTATACTATACTATTATTATTATACTGTTAATATTATAAATGAGTGGAAAACAGCTCAGATAGGTGTCCGCTGTAGTGGGCGCTGTGCATGAAAGGGTTAAAGAGGAGTAACACTGGTGCAAACGTCTTACTCCGAAGATGCCCTGCTTCTTGGTGAACTGCCCGGCGCCGAGCGTCCAGAAGTAGACGTGGGATTTGCCGCAGGTGATGATGTTGGTGCTGTCGCTGGGGTTGAAGTCCACGGCGAACACGGCCTCGTTGGTGCTCTGCATCCAGGAAAAGACAGAGTCAGCGGTTTAATTTTAATTCTATTTATTTACCACTTCCACTGTTTTTTATATTGTTGCTCACTATGTTATTTTTCATTGATTTATTGTTGTTTGATTGATTGTTTTTATCCTTTGTAGCACTTTGAGATTTCTCTGAAATGTAAAGTGCATTATAAATAAAATGTATTATTATTATTATTAACACAACGGCTGATCTTCAGGTAACGTGATGAAACTAAGCATGTTTATTTCTCGCTGCACTGAACAAAACGGGCACTTGAATCATTTTCATACGTTTTTATCGTGTATCTCGACAAAATGCCATAAAAATATCGGGATTTTATGAAAAGGTCGTATCGCTCGTCCTTCAGTGTTTTATAGCAAACAGTTTTCTTTTCTGGGGATTTTCTCCAGGATCTTTTCCTCTCTTCCTCCTTTCTTCCTCCTTTCTTTCTCCTCTCTTCCTCCTTTCTTCCTCCTTTTTTTCCTCTCTTTCTCCTTTCTTTCTCCTCTCTTCCTCCTCTCTTCCTCCTTTTTCTCCTTTCTTCTTCCTTTCTTTCTCCTCTCTTCCTCCTTTTTCTCCTCTCTTCCTCCTTTCTTCCTCCTTTTTCTCCTTTCTTCCTCCTCTTTTTCTTCTTTCTCCTCTAACTCTGACAGTTTTTTCTAACCAACACTTTTCATTCTCTGTGATCTTCTCCGGGATCTTTTCCTCCAGGTTTGAGGTTCAGAAACTCGACTCTCGGTTGGAAGCGGCTCTGCTTTGTGGTCATATGAATATTCTCTCGTTAACGTGGCCGAACGTCTTCCAGCATCTTCCCGCGGCTCTGCAGCTCCTGCTTATGAAGCCTGAGGTCTGAACTGCGTTTCCTTCTTACTCCACATGATTAACGACGTTAAACTGCAGCCTATGCAATCACACAAACTCACACTCGCACACATGGTCAGACCCAGGATGGAAATATTTACACTGTTGCTGTGACAACCACGCCAAAATTACCGCGAAGGAAGCTGAGCTGATTTGGGATAAAAGCCCACAAAAGCAGAGAGTCGGTTACAGCCGTAGACCCCCCCTCCTCCAACAACACACCAGCCCCGATCAGCAAGTCACATGTTAACTTTAAATTAAAGCTCTGGGTTGTAAAATACGGAAAACATGATCAGTTTTCTGGCGATGCATCATTTTAAAGCGTGAGATTCACCTCAGGGTATGAACAGATGTTGTCCAGGTGTAATTAGACACATTCCAGCTGTTTAACACAAACAGCACAGCATCCCCTGCCTGCTCCACAGTCAGGTTTCATCTACAGAAGCTTTATTTACCTTGATCTCGGCCAGCTTGGTCCCTTTGCTGCAGTCCCACACCGACATCATGTGCTCGTTGGAGTCGTCGATGACCGACAGGAATAAGCCCGAATCCTGCAGACATGGATCAGAACAAAAGTGTTGTGTTTTACCCTCCGGTTACACAACCTGACAAGATGTGGAGGAACGGAGGAAATTCTACCACACGGATTAGTGGGGGTGGGAAAATTTTACCTAAAAATCCAACATGGGGATTTTTTTATTTCACAATTTAAATTTTTTTTATTAAATTTTTTTTGTTAAAAAATCAAATATCGTGATTTCTTATTTAACAATTTCAAAATGTATTTTTTTTGTTTAAAAAGATCTAATATCTGCATTTTTTATTTCACAATGTTAACATAATTTTTTATTAAAAATAATCAAATATCTGGATTTGTATTTTAAATTTTTAAAATCTTTTTTTTGTTAAAAAATCAAATATCATGATTTTTTCACAATTTTAAAATAGATTATTTTGTTAAAAAAATCTAATATCCGGATTTTTTATTTCACAATTTTGAAATATTTTTTTTGCTAAAAAATCAAATAACCAGATTTTTTTTCACAATTATAAAATAGATTTTTTGTCATAAAAAATGAAATTTTGAATAAATGCAATTATTTTTTAAAATATTTTTCTAAATGCGTTTTTTATTACTATATTTAGTCATCTTTTAACTTGTCAGGAACAAAAGTAACAAAATGTTGGTCTGGCTGCTTCGTTGTTTTTTTCTAATTAAATTAAGAAGAAAAAAAAACGAGTAAAATAATTTTTTTTGTATGTTTCTCTCCACAAAATCTGGAATATTGAAGAATCATGAGAATCACAATAGAAATCAAGAAATCAAAAAGGAATCAACCGATCACACAACAGCTGTCTCACCCCATTAGATAAACCGTGTTGAGAACATGAACCCCCAAACCAAGACTATGAGAGCTAAGTCCTCTGTTCCCGCGTTGTTTACTGAGAACAAGATTGTGGTTAAACTAATATTTCATCTCCATCCAGGATGTCGTTTCCATCTCTGATGGACGCCACACAGAGTGGACCATGGTAGCAAGCAGCACTATAAAAACACCAAAAAATATCCTGAAAACTACTGTTTTCTAAAACATAAACAAGTCTGGTTTGCCAAAGCCTTTTAATCCCAGTCTCCATGGCGACATGAATATTTCAGGACAGCCTCAGGTGTGAGATTAAGAGGCTAAAATGATGTAAAATGAATGTATCAGTAGCTGCAGCAGCATAAAAGCAGAAAACAGGATGTACTGTGATGGATTTCTACTTTATCTCCAGCCTGAGCACGGGTCTGCTTCACATCCGTTCCCCTGATCCTTCCACCGCACGCTGTGGTTTTACACCTGGAAACACAGCCGGACCTCATACCTGCATGAACGATCGTGGATTCATGTGAAATACCTGCAGCGTTAACAGTCCAAACACTTTTGGTTCCTTTAACAAAAGGGCAGCTTCCATATAAAAAATATTTGGTGTAATTTGGATGTTTATAAACACAGAAAACTCTCTACAGCCTGGAAATAAGGATCTGCAGACCACAATGATCCCATCCGACTGTGTAAAACAGTTTTTACCTCCGTAGAAAGTGACTTTGCTCGGATTGTAAACAGCTCAGAGGCATCAGGGATTTCCCCACAGGTCACTAACTATAGCTGCTGCTAAGCCTCGGCTAAAGAAAAGGCCTCACACGCCTCTCTAAAGAGCAGACATAGACCCGTCCCTACCCTCTCGTCTACATCGCAGATCTCTGAGAAAGCTGTTTTTAACAGGCACGATGTTAGAAAACTGTGGTTGGGAGATTTTTTAACCATTTCTATATGAAAAGATACAAGAACCTTGAGCAGACGACCCGAGCAGCACGTTTAGATCTGCTGCTCTCCTTCTGACAGTGAACCTGCACTGATCTTAACTCTGTATAAATGTTGCCAGTCTGGTTTTTCTATGCTAGTTGTTCTCATTGTTATCTCTCATAGTGCGATTTTAACCTGCCAGGAACTGCATGTGTTTTGTTTTATTATGTAAGAATGTGAACTGTGTTTGTTTTTCGCCAAACTGATTAAGATCGATGGTGACGGCTGGATCACTGCGCAGTTTGTGTGTCATGTACCTTTGAAATTAGATGAGAACACAGAGTTAATTTGCCTCCTACGTCGCGATGTGATTATTGCAGACAAATAAATTGCGATGACGATGCTCAAATGATAAATTGTGCAGCTCGAGTTTTCCACCAGCTCAATGACTTTTTACATGAAAGTGAAAATCTTGATAAATTCCAGTCAGGCTTCCGACACCATCACAGCACTGAGACAGCTCTGGTCAAAGTGTTAAATGACATGAGGTTAAACACTGGTTCTGGTCAAGTTTCAGTCCTGGTTCTGCTGGATCTCAGTGCTGCCTTTGATACTGTAGATCACAGAATCCTGTTGCACAGGCTGGAAAACTGGGTTGGACTTACTGGAACGGTCCTTAACTGGTTCAGGTCTTACTTAGAAGGCTGGAGTTACTTTGTTACAATTGGCAGCTATGAATCTGAGTGAGTGGCCATGACTTGTGGAGTCCCCCAGGGGTCAGTCCTTGGACCCCTTATGTTCAACCTGTAAAAGCTCCCTTTAGGTCAGAAATTAGAGAATTTTAACATTGATTATCACAGTTATGCAGAAGATACACGACTTTATGTGTCCTTATCACCAGACGACTGCAGCCCGATAGACTCCCTGTGCCAGTGTCTGGAGCAAATTAACATCTGGATGAGAGAACATTTTCTACAACTTAATAAACATAAAACTGAGATTATTATGTTTGGTAGCAAAGAGAAAAGGGTCAGCATCAGTAAACACCTGGAGACTTGACTCAGATCTGACTTCCAGCAGCCACATCAGAGCTGTCACTAATAAGCTTTTTACTATGTCAGAAATCAGCGGAATAAAAAGTTAACTCCCAGTAAGACCAGTAAAAACTCATCCATGCATTCATCTCCAGTAGACTGGATTACTATAATGGCATCCTAACAGGAAATCCTAAAAAAAAGCATTAAACATCTGCAGCTCATGCAGATGCTGCTGCTGGAGTTTTAACCAGGACTAAGAGATCAGAACACATCACACTGCTTTCCAGTTTATAATGGTTTCCAGTCAGTCACAGAATGGATTTTAAAACTCCTCTGACTATTTATAAATCCCAGAATGGTTAAAGCCCATAACACATCTGTGATATGTTCAGATATTATAAAACTGCCAAAGCTCTTAGGTCCAAATACTCAGGTCAGCTGGTCCAGACCAGAGTCCAGACTCTCCTGCACAACCGCATGTATGAAATCTTCACTGTAGCTTTTAATTTATCTTGTTTTAAATCTTTTTGATAATTTTTTGTCTGTTTAAATATTTAAATCATTTTCTTGTAAGTCTTTATTTTTCTTAATGCTTTTAATGTTTTAAATAAAGCACTTTGAATTGTCTTGAACCTTAGAATAACTGGAAGCAGATGCAGATGCAACCTTGGAACCTCATAAACCCACAAAGGATAATCCTCCATCTCTCAGTAGTCCTGGTTAAACTATGGTTAAAGTTAGGTAACTTATTAGGCTAGTGAGAAAAATATTTAGCAGTGAATCCACACATGTTACAAAGAATCAGTCCTGCAGTCATCCCCAAAAAGACAAACTAATACTGTGTAAAGTTCAGTTTTACTGATGAATCCTTTAATCCTTTCGAACATGTAAATTTGAAGGAATATGAAAACAGTCTAACAGTAGATTTCCACTCAAATTTTATAATCCAACAAAAACAACAAAAAACCCAACACTTTTTAGGACTGTGGACGCCTTCATACTCAAGAAAAGACCGCAGACATTTATCAAATACTTTAACCTCCCTAAGCTTGTACTGACCTCCTCAGTACATACAGACACTTTTCTAACACAAACATGCACAAAGATGTTGCAGTACATGTCAGCATCCGATATGCACAAAAAACACTGCACATACCACCACACACACTTTATCCTTCCCTCTCGTAAGTCTGTTCTGCGTCTCCTGGTTCAGGGTGTGGTGAATCCGATCCAACCACTCTCCTGTTCTCGGTTTCTCCAAACATTCCTGTAAGTTTTTCTACCCCTTCCAGCTGCACTTTTGCATATTTACACAGCATGCTCGGCAGGACTGTGCCAGCAAACATTCAGCAACAATTATCTGCACTTGAACATGATGTTTGACTTCACTTCCAAATGTTTGAGACGTGACAGCGACTTGTCCTGCATGGCAATCAGCGCTGCTCCACTTCTGAACCATCTAAGGTGATTTAGAAGCCATCTTCATCTTCTTTTGTTCTCTCCTGAATGCTCCGCAACTGACAAGATGAAATAATTTAAAAGCAAATGCAAAGCCCTTCACGTATGTGACTTGCTGAGTTCCTTCTTAGTTTTAGAATATTTATACTGGGTTGATTGCACAAGGAGGAGAGCTTTCAGTCAGGCATAGCTTCTGCTAACATTTGGAAAGAACAAAGAAAATGTACTTTTTGATGAAAGTGAAAAAGTGCGTGTGTGTGTATGTGTGTGTGTGTGTGCGCGTGGGTGTGTGTGTGTGTGTGTGTGTGTGTGTGTGTGTGTGTGTGTGTGTGTGTGTGTGTGTGTGTGTGTGTGTAGCTGGAGCCATGGAAATAACTTCAAGGGAAAAATGTTGAGCACAGAACAAACTTAGATCTTCATGCTGTCTATGCGAACACACAAAAAAGGTGTGTGTGTGCTTTTTTTTTCACTGTGCGTGCACAAAAATGTTTTCAGCATTTTTTGTCTAATTTGATGTGTTGTTTTTGGTCTCACACTGCTGATTTCTCACTTGAAGGAACGTTTGATAAATGACACCAAAATGCAGCTCATCACTCACAGATGTACAAATGTCGCACACTTGAGCACATGCATACACAACTCATACACACTCACTGAGACAAAAACACACACTGCGCAGCAGTGGAAGCAGCAGAAGGTGAGCAGACGTGGCCAGCAGAAGGAATTCATCAGACTGACGTACCATGGACTCCGAAGCATTTCTTTCATCCGTTTCCTCTTCAGTTCTACATCAGGGGACATTCAAGCTTTGTGTATTAGTCCCTCCCTGTTAACACACTTCCCCCTTTATAGCTTGTCTGACGGTCTAATGACAAATCCATGAGGCCAGAGTATAAGATAAAGAGTGATTTATATGCCAGAAGTTCAACTGTCAAGATCGAATGTAGAATATATAGTGTAAATGTGCAAATGTCTGCAGCTTAGCTCATCGAGGTCAAATATGTGAAGGAAAAACACTTGTTACCATTTCAGAAGAAAAAAACATGCACTCGAGACAACCAATTCTAGTTTGAAAGTTCACATTTGACCCTCTTCCGGGTTATTAACATTTTTTTGCACAGCTTTTGAATTAAAACAAACTCCTCCACAGAACACCGGTGCATGGGATAAATCAGGGGATTTGTCTGCAATAGCTGCATTCCTTTTGAACTAAGGGGATTTTGCAGCATTTGCAGGGTTTCTTATTTTTACTCAAAACACATTTTTTCAGATTCCTCGTTTGATTTTTTTGGGCAATTGTTTATAAGAGGGAATGGATGGGATGTGATTTGATGTGTAACTTGTGTGACATCCAGTGAGTGGTCTGAGACATAACTCAGTGACAGTTTGTCAGGAGCAAACACACAGAATCGGGAAAGATCTGTTGTGCAATCGACTGCGAGACATTAAAACAAAGAAAGCCAAATGGATTGCTGTTATTCATCACACAGACAATCCAAAATGAAAAACTGGATTTGCAGCAAACACTGTCTGTGAAATGAGGAATTTATCCATAAAAGAATATTTTCAGATAAACCCAACAAGATGGGATGTTCTTTCATGTGTAATAGTCATGCCTTTGCTAGCAGTATAGGTTTCCACTAATGATTTTTTAAATTCACAATCAAGGGAAGGTCTTGAACATTTTTGATAGAGGGGTCAGTGGGACAGATCAGGATAAGGGTGGCACATAAACGACACCTTTCAAAAAGAAGGATCTGGAAATAAAGTGATTATGACAAAAGAGGTCAACTAATGTAAAAAGTAACTAAATTGTTAAAGCAAACAGCCTCTGATAAAGAGCTTATTCTTTTTTCATTACTTGGGCAGATCCTGCATTGTATGGCTCTAACCCCTCACCCCGAAAACATGGTAGCCATTCAAAACCAATGCAGCATTACCCACCAACAGCGATTGAGGGTTAATGCTTTATGGATCATATTTGATACATACAGTTTCTAAGACCTTTTGAATCACTTTATGGTAAAGACTTGGCTCAGAACCGTAGACTGTAAAATAAATGGATGAACCTTAATGTGACTTGGAGGTTTCTGATGAGCTGAAATAAAGCTCAGTATGAGGTTCCTTCCTTCGACATCTTGGTGCTGTCACGAATCTTGTAACTCCTGTAAAACCCCAAAATGGCCGACAAGGAGGCGGGGGCTGTGAGCGTGGGGAGGGATGATTGACACCCATCAAACTGTGAGAGACGAGCTAACAAAGCTAACGGGAGCTAAAGCTAATGGAGGAAGGCAGTCTAAAGCTAAGAAGCACTGTTAGCTGACTAAAAACCGCAGTTCTGCTACTCTGTGCCCCGTTTTCCTGGATATCTGGCACCTGTCAATCAAAAGGACACGCCCCTAATGATAAAGAATTTTAGGATTAAACAACATCTAATGCGTTTGAATGTTTTTCACTCCCCACACAGTAATCATGAAGGTAACCCTCACCTTTTAAGCCTAAAATGGGTTTTTGAACCAGGCTGTAAACACGTTTAATTCTGCTGTAAAGTTGGCTTTTTTGACGTGGGAGTCTATGGGGAATTGCTCTGTTTTGCAGCAGCACCTAGTGGAGGAGGCGGGAACAGCAATTTTTGGCACTTCATGGGCTTTGTTGGAGGTTGCTGCCTGCTCAGAGCCCTGTTGTTGACAATCTGGCTCTTGTCTTCTGCCCCCTGGTGGATACAATAAAAAAAGAATAAAGCACTAGAATTTTAACATAACACATGCTAATAAATGGTGAATGTACTCAAACAATTTAATTAATTTTAATTTTACCTTTTATATCTTTTATAAAACTTCAGTAAGTAAATTGTAAAAAGACGTTTCTTTTCAGGGCTGCACGGTGGCGTAGTGGTTAGCACTGTGGCCTCACAGCAAGAAGGTCGCTGGTTCAATCCCCGGACTTGGTCTGAGCCAGGGTGGGCGGCTGGTTTGGGCTGAGGGGGAGTTTGAATCAGTCACCGGGTACTCTGGCTTCCTCCCACTGTCCAAAGACATGCATGCGAGGTTAATTGGACTCTCTAAATTCTCCCTAGGAGTGAGTGTGGTTGTCTGTCTATCTACTGTATATGTGCCTAGCGACCTGTCAGGGTGTACCCCGCCTTTCACCTGCAAATAGCTGGGATTGACTCCAGCCCACCCGCGAGAATTCAGAGAAAGAATGTTTCTTTTCCTTTTGTTTTGAGTTGGGCTATAAAGGGTTCTTCACTTTTGAGATGAGAGACGAGATGAGATTTCTCAGTCTTCATTAATGTAAATGAGTAAATGACACCAAACAAGAGACAAAAGCAAAACAGTCAGTAGGACAATAGCAAAGAAAATTTGACAAGCTTTTCATGGGCGCAACCTATAACTAACTAGCCCACAAGTCCTTTAAAAAGGAAGTAAACAGGCATTCCATAAGACTTCTTGCAAAAAACAATGCAACCAAAAAGAAATAATCAACCAAACACAATTTTCTTACATTTTCCGATAAATAAAGTTTCATATCTGATTCAGAACAAAAAGGTGCTGAATTTGTTTAATTACTAAACAATGTATGGTAAAACAGAGAACAAAGGAAGCTTTGTGTGAATATTGGGCAAAGGTTGCAAGGACACCTTGTGAAGTTGCAAAGGGAATGTAAATGTAAATTGCTTAAATAGAACTTGTCCATAGCCAGATCACAATGTGTGTTTCCACACAAGGTAGGCCAAAGAAGCTGCTGTCATTAGCATCAGCATGGCACTCAGGAACCTCATGTTTACAAGGCATCTCATTCTGCTACATATATGACATCCATGAAGGGATTACAATGACTTCAAATATGCTGTGTCAAAATCCACGACGGTGATGGCTAAAATACTACACTTGAAAACTGTGGACAGACATGTAGGTGAAACCGTTGTCATCCATCTTTCATATATAAAAATGTGTATAGGTATTCGGTTTATTTAATGAAGGATTATTTGAGAAAAGTTCATTTTCATCTTTTACAATATAAATAAAATACAAACAAAAGTAAACTGTGGGTTTAATGCACATTTTTTCTCCCCATAAACATCAAGGTATTGAAATTCTAATATATAAATAGTTTGTATAGCTGCTAACCACATAGTGCCATCTCCATAACTTGATGGTCTGTCTGGCAGGGTTTATTGAATCACAACATGCACTTATGAAAATGTTTGAAAACAGACAGTGTTGTCGTCTGGCACAGGGTCAGGAAGAAACGAATGAATCATGAAGGGATCAAAGCTGTTACAGTGATGTAACTACATTATTTTACAAAGCAAGGCTGCAATAAAAAATAAAGGAGTGGTGAAAAAATGACAGGAGACATTCCTGTGGTCTTCCCCCATCAATTCTATCAGCCTGAAGTAGAATTATACCACCATCCCCCTTTTTTCCCCCTCTCTGCTATTATTGTGCAGACCATAATTATTTCAGCTTTGTAGAGTCCATGTAAATCATCTGCAGGACTTAGCTGAACCTTAGAGTAATCTTACCAGACTATATTAATACTGTATAAAAATGGATACAAATACGAATATAAAAAGACATTTTTTCAGAGCTATGACTTGTTTGGAAATTATTTGAGATCCACTGAGTTAACTCAAACTGATAATGCCCCCTTTCCTCCTTACTGCACACACATGCAAACCCATGCTGCACCAATCTCTGTTCTCCGCTACTTTATAAAAACATCATGGGAATGAACCTTAATTTGGGCCAAACCAGCACATTCTTGAAGCTCAGCTGCTGCTGCAAAGGTTGGCTTTATTCTGGCTTATCAGTTAAATCCCACCCACTGCTACGGCAAGAAGTGGAAAAGTAAAAAGTCTAGGAAAGTTTTATATATGGTTTTTTTAAATGTACCATTCTTCAATTATTAAAAAATAATAAAGGACATAAAACCAAATTGTATTATGAGTGCTATGGAAGATTTTGCAAAAATGAGAGTATTGTGTAAACGTTTTGATCCATCCCTCATTCCTTTATTTTTGCATCCAAGAGTCACATTTCATTTTTATTTTCAAAAGAAAAAATTTCCCCTAGACAATTGGGAGTACTAACAGTCTTTTTCAAATAATTTCTTTGGACATTGGTTGCTTTTTAACTCATTTTCTTCTTTTCTTTCTTTTGTGATTTTTTGTTGTTGTTTGTTTAGTCATTTAATACTGACCTATGAATAATTCAAGCATTAAAAATTGAACCTAGCTCAAGTAATCAAGCAACCGTCAAACCAATTCTAAAGCAGCAAAAGTAACTTTTGTATGCTTTTCCACTTTGGCGCCCCCTAATGACAGTTTATTCACCTTGAATCCTTTCTCATCCCCAAGCTCTCTTTAGACAGTAAAAGTCAGTCCCTGTTTAACCTTTTCTTATTTCTAGTTATGTAAAAACCTCTTTTCACTTTTCCTCTAGGGGTTCTTTGCTAAATCAGTTGTGGTGCACAACCAAAAGAGCCAATGTGTTGATATCCTGTTGCTGATGTGTGACATGGTGCCATACAGCGAAAAACAGCTGCCATGTGAGGATCTGGGCTGGAACACAATGTTATGAGGTGCAGTTTCTCAACCCTGGGATGCTGCAGGCCAATGACTGTCAGAGGGAGAGGCATAATGAAAATAAGTGTGCTATTAAAACAAGTCAGAAGCACAGAGTTTTTCTGAATTTCTGAAAAACAATAATAAAGTGAGTAAAGAAAAAATTATTCAACAATAAATAAATAAATTATAGCAATACTAATCATATAATGTATTAATAACAACATTATTATAATAATAACAAAACACTTTCAGCAACCACAGATAAAATAAACTTGTCCTCTGAAGATGTGCTCAGTGTTGAAGCTCAAGGGATTTGTGCTAAACTACTCTGTCTAGGCTGTATCATCAAGCACACATCCACTAAGCGCCTCCAACATGCATTCACTGGCGGGCTTGAGTTAACCTGATAATTTCTGTTACAAGTCATTTTCATTGAATCGATGATGGAAAAATCTGAAGACCATCCGTCATGTTGAGTAATGACAACACAGGATTAAAGATGCTAAAACTCATGTTAAAAAATATATTAAAATACATTTTTTGTATCGAAAAATGTCAAACCTTGACACTTAGGAATTGAACCGAACCGAATCGAACATTGTGTGCGTCATTACACCCAGAATTTTTACTGATAGCAATGCTAAGAATATTGAGCAAAATTTTTAACATCTTCATCATGACCATTTTCCACCAAAAAAGGGAGAAAAAATCATTAGTTGAGTTATTATAACGACAGCCTGGAGACGTGCCCAGAACAGGC
Organism: Craterocephalus amniculus; assembly: GCA_036024015.1. Lineage (NCBI taxonomy): Eukaryota > Metazoa > Chordata > Actinopteri > Atheriniformes > Atherinidae > Craterocephalus > Craterocephalus amniculus. The sequence goes on along the minus strand of JAVQJG010081788.1, from coordinate 2,084 downwards.
CGCCCATCCACACAGGGGAGATGCTGCCGGGGTAGTAAAGCTTTTAAATGGGATCTTAAGGCACTTTGTAACTAGTCTCGTTCAGACGTATTATTTTGCCCTAGTTCTTTCTAACCTCTATGAAAAATGCCCCTTAAAAGTATTTTTGACATTTGTCATTACTTGCAGAAAATGACAACCATTTTGTTGTGATAATAGTTACGTTTCTGTTATCTGGAGATCACGTTTGTATTCTCAAGGTAACAACTGAATATATTTTGCTGGCTCGGCCAAGTGAAGTTAATTTCCCTCAAATTAAACTTTCATCTAATAGGACAGACTGTTCATCAGAACTGAGAGCATTACACCTTGACTTAACATCTTCCCAGCTGCCATGACGAGGACACCAAATGGCAAAATTAAGTGTCAGCACCAACCTGATCTCACAAAATTACGTGTCATATGTACAAAATTATTAAGACACACTCCAAACCTGATCTCAGGTTTGAAAACCTTGTAAAACACAAAGACTTCAAAAAACAATGGGTAATTTGTCAAGGTAAATAAATGTATTACCTTATGTGAAACAATGTGTAAACATTTTGGTGTCAATATTTACAGAAATAAAGGGTGCCTCAAGTTGATGGCACAGAACTCTATGATCTTCTTGTATAAGGTTATGTTAGTATGTCCAGTCAGAAAACATCACACATTGAGCAGAGCTGATTGCTCAGCAAAGCTGTTATGACAGCAGAACATATTCAGTGATGTTCTGATTTTTATCTACAGATATGATTTTGCACATCATGATGGTTATGACTCTCACAGAAGTCTTATTTATGCAACCCTCACCGCCGTGACAGTGTACAGAGACAGCAAGGCTGCCTGCAGAAGGCCCCAGTTCTCAAGCTGTATTTCCAAGAAACCCTCGTAACCTTTACCAGACCCCTGAACGGTTTCTGTTCCATTTGTTCTGTGATGTTTAAAAAGAGAGAAAGAGCGGCTCGGACTCCTTTTAAGGGCGTTGGTGCAGAGTTTTGCCACTAGGGAGCGTCATGGTCTGGATAAAGTGCAAAATTCTGTTTTGCATCTGAACATGTCTTCAAACCTTTATGCTTTTTGTCCAGACCTTTAGTCTGAATTTATCTTCATTTATCGTTAACATTAACATTTACCTCACAACTGCGTTTTTTTTTTAAATCTTGCCTAATATAATAAATACAGAGATCATCACGTCCCTTATGTGTCCGCCCTCATATAAACCACTGGTCTGTTTGCAGATAGGTTGCATAGCTCTCTGCTGCTTTACATTGCAAATAGACCTGTGTTTACATTTGCTCCACACTGACAATGGTCACTATGGGTTACCTCGACTAACAACACAGGTAACCAATCAGATCTAATATGACAGGTTGGAGTGGGTGGGACACTGAGAAAAAAAAAAAAAGAGAGAGGAAGCATGAACTCCAGAGAAGATCAACAGGTTTTTCACTGATCTTACGTCTGTTTGTCACACTGGCTGGTGACGGGAAATCCACCGAGGGAAACTGATCGCAGGTCTGCAAGCAGATGAAGGCTGTCTGCCAAATGAGAACAATTTCCGTTCCTCTCCGGGATCCTCCTGCCCTGTCACATGCAGACACAGGCTGTAAACATAAGGTAAGTACACTTCTCCTTCCATTTGACATATCATTTCTATTCGGTAAAATTAGAAATACTCTAAATAACAACAACGTGTATGAGTAGGTCTTTGAGTGTCTTCGTTGGAACACGTGCTGAAGGGAAAGTGAAAGTACTTTTTCACTTTTGTGACAGTTTGTGATCAGGGTTGTTAGAAGTTGCTTAAACACCGAGCTAGAGAACGTGTATTTAAAAAAATGTCTTTAAATGATTTTTTATTTTCACACATGAACACACACCAGGAAGGTTGTAAGAAAAGTGCTGTTACCACCTCCACCGTAACCCTGATTCTCAGTCTTCTGCTTTCTTTCCACAGACTCACACACACACACACACACACACACACACACACACACACACACACACACACACACACACACACACACACAAAAAATTTCACTGTGTTCATATAGCAAGACCCGGTT
>JAVQJG010081786.1:0-16052 GCA_036024015.1 Craterocephalus amniculus | reverse complement strand
TCCACTCTGGTTCTGTTCCTGCATCTCCGGTTCCGTCCCTCACTCCTCCAGCCTGCACCTCCCGGCTTCCACCTACAGCCGAGTTACAATAAACTTACCTTTCTTCAACTCTTATTCCGAGTCAGTCTGCATTGTGGATCCAGCCAGCCCAGTCCCCGACCTAACAGAATGAAGTAGCTATGAGATACACTACTGACAGAGGAGTTTGCAAAAGCAGCAGGGATATAAAGTGCCAGAGATGGTAAAGTCTTGAATAACCAGCATGATTGCTCACATGCGCAGCAAAGATTTAAAGTCCGCTGCTGTTGAAGACAGGCGGGGATTCATCAATATTGCATGGCCTGCTGGTCAAATGGTGTGAATAAGAAAACAGTAAAAAGCAGAACACCATGTGTTCTAGAAAAGAACATTGGTAAGAACATTGAAATCAAGCATTGCCAAGAGTCCTCCTCTCCCACACTGTGATGTGTAGAAAAACAACAGAGGAATGAGATGGGAGTCATTCTTCCAAGAATTGGATTCATTCTTTGACTCAAGTGTTAGCCTTTCTCTCTGTGAGCATGCTGTCAAGCTGATGTTAGCATTTAGGTCATAGCAGCACTTCAAGTACAGTTTCACCATGCAAGACGCAAAAGAGTGAGAAATGTAAGGTTATTTTAAGTTATGACTGGTTTATAATTTAAGACTCTCTTAAAACAACAGACAAGACTGTTAAGCACCGAGTTTGTTAGGAGATGAAAACTCTGTTGAGGTTAAACCTGACCTATTCTATAATTGCAACCCAGATTTAACGAATAAAGTGTAATACAGTAGTTCTTAGATTTAAACTTGGTCTGTAGTTCTCTGAATTCAGAGACAGTATTCAAATGTGATGAATAAAATAAGTTTCACAAATTTGAATTTGAGTCTCAGACACTGTCAAGGGTCTTATTTATTTTTAAATATGGTAATAATCAATAAATCAATGTCCTGCCTAGAAAGCTGTCAGAGAACTCGGTTTGGAATGAAGGAAAAAATCTAGGAAGCTAACAGCAATTCAGAAGAGAGCCTCCAGAAAAGTTAATTAAGCTAAAATATTTGAGTTTTTGACTGAATGTTACATTATGGGTTTCTACACTATTTTGGCATCAGGCTACATAGACCAGGTCAGCGTGTGGACTGACTTTGTCAGCAACATGGGTGTTTTGTGTTAAAGAGACTTTAAGTAAGTGTAAATGTTAAAACTACAGCTTTTCTAGCCCATCCGTGCTGCAACAATGCTGTGATGTGTAGAACAAGCGCCTGACATAAGTACTGCAACTGCCTCTAAAAGCCTGAACAGTCGTTACAGTTATGAGCAGTTTGGTCCGAACAGTCAGGTTTCAGTTTGTCATTTGTGGCATTCGTAGCTTTCTGATTTTCCGGGAGCTTTGGAACATCTGAGGTTCCAGTCTATGGAGACCAAGAACAGGCCAGCATGGAGCACAGCCCAAACTCCATCACAGACCCTAAACAAACAAAAAAATTAAAGTTTTATTGAGCAGGACAAAAAGATGTAAGGCAGAGTCTTCAGCCAACAATGGAGCACATCGTTTTGCTACTTTTAGCGGATTTTGTGAGAAAAAAATGCGTGAAAGTACTATCTGTAGTTGAAATGCAAGTCAGTTCTCTTCAATACTTTTACTAAAAGTGTTGTTGTACTAGAAGGAGTACTGTGAGTGCAAGTATTGTAAAAGGCACAAATAGTATCCAATGAAAAATGTAAAAAGGTTTGTCTTTACTGACTGCAGAATAATCAGCTGGAGATGATGTTGGATTGTGACGACTACGTGATATAAGCTGTGAAAGTATCTCCTACAAAAATTAAACACACTCACATTTACCGTTCTCCAGTGAAAGCTGCGCTAGCCCAGCAGGTCTTCGTAAAAATACAGCAGAAGGTTGTGGCTTTCCTGCTAATATTGTTATCAGTTATGTATTACTATAATTAACCTTACGATTATAGGACGTTACTATCTTTTAATTCTCACAAACATTCTTTTGTCTACCTTTACGCTATTGAATTACTCAAAAAATCGATTTGCTGCTCAAGCTCAATGTTGTAAAATAGCTTTTCAATATAAAGTTAGTCTAATATGTACAACATTTCTTACCTCTGTTGATGACATTTATACAAAGCTATTTACCATAGTCAAAACTGCAAATGCTTGTAACTGTTCAAAACCTAAGCTCCATTCAGTCCCTTTAAGAAAACGTGGTGACAGAGCAAAAAGTCTCCATCAGTATTTCCACATTTTAAGTTTTGTACCTGATAATTGATCTAAATTCAGACCCTAATGTTTTTAATGTATCCTTGCGCCAACACACACAACTCAAATTAACCAATCTTTGTACAGAACTTTGTAGTCTGTTGGATCCAACTAATCTGAGTCAGGTGGTGCATGGAGGAGGGAAACGCTGAAAACCTGCAGAACTGCAACCATTGTGGGACCAAGTTGAGTGGTCCTGGTCTATAGTGTCTTTACTCTGTGATTTGCACACATTTCTTCCTAAAACACCTCAATGTTAATCATTTCTCCAGCAGCATTTAGTTGACATTTTGACATTTATCGTGTACTTTCTGGCTCAGCTGTGTGTTGCAGACAGTCATCTGTGAGGCTCCAGCAGCTGCTTCGAAACACACCACTCAGCCATTATGTAATACTTTCATTTGATTTTATTCAAACTGGCAGTGGGAGAAATGACTGCAATATACTAAACTTACATCACACATCTTAAGATCCTTCATTCAATCATTTATTTTCTGTACCACCCTGGACAGGTTGCTTGTCTCTCACAGACATCTTCAGATCTTTTCATATAATACAGCAATATGTGGTTTTTATGTTCATTTTCTCAGCTGCTAAATCTGTCTCATATACGTCCAGATGTTGTCACCCTGCTCCTGGCTATGCATCTTTATGCTGCAGAATTTCTCAGCTCAGGACATAAAATGCTACATCTGCCTTTACATAAATGTTTTAGTTAATCTATTTTCATGCTTAAGTCTGTCTCATTCTGTTTGTGAAGATAGATGCATATAAAGCTACCATGTGTTATTGATTTGAACACATAAGTCAACCTAAATGCTGCTGCGTATCAGATATGTTATTTAACATTTCTTATTGACTCCGAAAAGGGCAGCAATGGGTGCCAGACTTTGTGCTGTTGCTAAATCTGAAATAAAGATTATATAGTGACTGGCTGCAAATGCAGATCTGTTTCGGTGACATTCGGTGAAACCATGTGCTTCTTTCTGTTTTTCCCAAACATTATACAAGTGTGGAGATAACTGTTGGTACCCTTCGGTTGATGAAAGAAAAATTCTCAATGGGCACAGAAATAACTTTTTACTATTTACGCTGCGTATAGCAGGACTAGTTCGTTGACGCGACAGCTGCAAAGATGGGGGATCTCACGCATCTGCCTTCTCTTTGCAGATGGGATCAAAAGTAAGAAGGTTTCTCATCCCCCGTAAGTTTCACTAGATATATGAAGCTCAGACATCAGTTCTGTGTGATGCTAAGTTGAATACTGCACTATAATAATAATTTAAAAAAAAAATTACAGCCAATCAATGTGATCAGTATCGGTGACTGGATTGTTGCGCCCAGTGCACGAGACCACTGTTATTGCCAACCTTACAGGAGGACAGGCCCTGCAGAGACCCCTGGCCCTCCAGTAAAGAAGGCAAAAACAGCAGTCTCGGGCACTGGATGCAAGAAGTTTGTTTGCAAGAGATGCATTCAAGCAATACAGTGCTTAAAATGCACCATTTGAACCTCCCCTGCCCTTCTCTCCTCCCCACTTTTATTCTTTCCTATCCGTTTTTATTGGGTTTGTTCTATTGTCATTGTTCTTTCTACTGCACTGATATTTATTGTTTTTACTGTTCAGTCAAATCAATTATAATAATACTTTTCTGATAATGCACTCTCAGTTTGATTTTATTTCTGTGATTACCATTCAAGACATGAAAAAAACTTTTCTGTGTCATCTACCAACCCATTTAGTAGTTTTTCCCTTGATAAAAATGGCTGCCAGATGTGGAGAAAACGGTCTAGAAGGGGTAAAATCTTGAAATCCATGCCAAAAATTATTTAGTGTAACTCCATGTAAGTCACCTCAAATATTTTGAGAATAATACGTACACATATCTACAGTAACAAATGGCTAAAAGACATTTTTGTCCATAAAGGGTCATGCATAGGATAAAAACGCAAATTATGGATGTTCATGCTAAAATTTGGAGTCCTCAAATTTAAACCCAAATTACCCCAGCTTGCCAAAAATCACCTCCCTGTGACCTTTTATTGGACACCTTCTAGAAAATGGACAAAAAAGTCTACATGTAAGTTTTCTGAGGGGTAACTGAATGTGTTAATGTGTTATATGTTATATGTTGTGAGGTTGTTTGATCAGGGTTTTTTTACTCTTGACATCCACCTAATCACTGACTATTACCTGCAGGTGTTTGGCTTTTGAAAGATGGCTGGACAGCCATTGACTCTTTAGAAACATAGGAGAAAGAGCCAATGGACGGCAGGCAGGGGAGGGATTTTATGCTTTTATCCACAGCAGCTGTGGTGGACAAGGGAGAGAAGCTGGCACCCCTGGTGCCAGCCTGGTGGCACAGAGAAGCTGGATACAAGCACTTCAAGGCATTGCTGCTGAGGTGAAGGTGGTCCGATCAGTCTAGAGGGCTGACAGCTGTGAGCACAGGAAAGTGATGAAAGGAGCAATATGACGTGGCAGGGCAGAGTCACCACCCTGCCCTGATATGTGAGTACTGCTCTCCAACACACCATCGCTGCACCTGAGTCCAAAGGAAAGTGATGCTGCTGCCGGCATCTGCTGCAGGACCAGCAGAAGGAGGGCGCGTCACACAGAGAGGACTGTGGAAAGACGGGGCATCCCTCCAGACCAGCAGCTTCATGTTGCCCAGGGGCTGCTGCGGGCATTTTTAAAACAACCCTCACAGCAACCATCCAGTTGGACTGATGTTATAGAGACAGCTTGGGGACTGTTAGATCATTTCAACTGCTGTACCAATAAATATTGGTTAAACTTATCTGTGGTCTCCACTTGGTGTTGCAGTGTCTCCACTCGATCATTTTAATCTAATGTGTTTTTAGTATTGTTGATCCACTAGGGTCACACACTAATTAGCATCACATGTGCCTACAATCTTGTTATCAGTCAGTTGGCCTATATATAGGGCTAAGGTAAAGGATATAAGACTCTCTAACCAGCTTCATGTTCCCGTCGCTACACTTGCACATATTGTTCAGAAATTTAAAATCAGATGTAAGAGGACTGTAGCCTCCCTGGATGTAGCTGCAGGAGGAAAACTGATGACAAGTCAAAGAGATGAGTGTCCGCACCATTTGTCGTCGTTTGAGCTAAAGTGGACTTAATGGGAGACGACCAAGGAGGACACCATTGTTGAAAATCAATCAAAAAAGCCAGATGGAATTTCACAAACTACATGTTGACAAGCCACAAAGCTTCTGGGAGAATGTCCAATGGACAGATGAGACAAAAATGGAACATTTTGCCAAGGCACATCAGCTCTGTTTACAGAGAGAAAAATGAAGCATATTGAGAAAAGAACACCGTCTCTGTGAGGCACGGAGGAGGCTCTGTTTTGTTCTGAGGCTGCTTTGCTGCATTTGGCACAGGGTGTTTAGAATGGGCTCTATGCACAGCTCCACTACTTCCTGAACTTAAAGGTATATTTCACCCTCAGAATGATGTGCCTTTATTTTCTACTCCCCCTCATGCTGATTGACAGTCTGGAACACATCACAGAATGAACACATCGTTCTGAGGGTGAAGTAGGGAGCGCCTTTGTTTCCTGTCTTTCATTACTGGACGAACTGATTAATCCAGATGTGCCCGACTTCAGTAACCACGACGGCAATGACCAGACACACCTGGACCGGTGTCGGCATGTTTCACTGTGGTCAGGTAGCCCCGCCCCCCACCACTACGTGAACCGGTTCTAACTCTGGCCCAGGAAAGAGTCGGTGCCTGGATAGAACCAGTTTGGAGAGCCAGGAGCCGGTGCTAAGTCTGGCTCTGGCTCTGAACCAGCAGTGGAACCAGCTCGGTCGAAAAGGGGCCACAGAGCTCTGCTGTTAACTTCATTACATTGTGTAAACTAAGATAAACTCTTCGAGTTTTTATGTGACTTTGATGGACCGAGTAAAACAATGGAAGGCACAGATAAAGCCAAAACATACCTAATTCAACCAGTTTGGCCCTCCTCCTGCCTTTGGCTCTCCTGCCCTCTTCTAGAAGCTCTGAGCAAAAGCCTCCACGATGAGTCATAAAATAAATGCAACGTCTGATTGAACCAGTTAAACAATCATGATTTAAAACTATTTGAAAATCAGCTTTTATATGTTTTATTACTTTTCATATTCATATTCACAGCAAAATATTTGAAAAATTGCTGCCTTATGGGGATAAAAAGCCGATCAAAATATTACCTGAACATATGAAATACAATACTTCCTATTCATCATTAGAATTTTAATGTATAAATGCAATTCACAGTGCTTAAAGATTTAAATCATTACTTTGCACAAGTTTTCCAGACTGCAATATCTATTTCTGTTTTATATATTTTAATGCATTTAAAAATAAATTATATCATCACAGCATTTATTTGTCTCAATCGCTACCGAGTGCACCCATGATTTGCACCTCCCATACACCACACCTTAATCGCAATGAAAATAGAATAATAGCAGATAGACACGGTAAACTTGGAAAACCAGTTCTTGCTGAAACTGAACAAAAGGTTCAGAAAGTGAAGGGTGACAGAAAGGCGAGTATTTCCAGGCTAGTATGACACTTACTTCCCTGTTTACAGTTTATTAGGAATTGTTTATATGAGAAAAGTGCTGTGGAGGAAATTTTAATGTTTTAATACATTTATTATTTCATTCCTCATTGGAAACATCTATTTGATTTGGAGAAGTGTCTGTGTCTGACATAATCAAGTTAAGCCATTGTTTCCTGCAAGAGCAGTTCACATCTTGAAGCTAATCAACACAACCTCACTGTCTCGAGCAAATGGCAGACACTAGATCCTGTCTGCATACAGATGACAACGGCTTCTGGTCAGTCACTTCCCCCGTCATCCCTGGAGCTCACACCTGAAGCCTTCTTTGTTCTCCACAAACTGAGTAGATGTAAGGCTGACATCCTGGGAGCCATTCAATTCATTTCCTCTCCTGTCTGAACCATTGTTTGTACCTCTAAGTATGCAAAAGACCTTCTGTAAAGAATACACATCTCCTGCAAGGTTATAAAAAGTCTGAACTCATCTCTGTGGGCAGAGTCTTCCTTCAGATGCCTTGTATATCTAGGCATCTAATGGGACTCATTGATTAAATTTTTTTTACAAAGCAGTGCTTTGAACATCATAGATGTTTATACAGGTGAACTGAATCAAATGACTGCTATTGACGACACAATAAAACATCCATCAGCTAAAGGAGCTATACCTGATATTATTTTAATCTTTCAAAGAAAAATGCTTTTTACAGAGTGTATTACATGGTAAAAAGGGGGAAGTCGGACTTACCCTTTTAAATCCATGAAAATGAATGACTCATTGAGTGCACATATGTAGGCTACAAGTCCAGGACATTTTAGGTAGCCATAGCGGCTCATTTTTAGCTTTGGCGTGATGCTCTCTTTCTCTGCCAATGGGGCTAAAGGTGGGTTTATACTCGCGCGTCGTCTGCGTCGCGGGGGTTACGGCGTAACCGCCGTACCTTTTAAACCGCAGATAAAAGTTAAATAAAACTGCACTTTTCCAGATTCTGCAGCTGCATTGGTGATTTGTGGCACAAAATCCACGGAGACACCAGTAATGACTCACGTGGAAAATTATCGGACTGTGCAGTTCATCCAACAGCTGCTCTTAAAAACTGATCATTGCATGTAATCAGCAGATTAAAAATTTGCATGTTGAAGCACTGAAAAAACTCTGCGTGGTGGAGTTTATTTACCGGTACCAGCCTACCACTGCCTGTAGAGCCGGAAAAAACACCGCGACCCGGCGCGTTTCCCAACGCAGTAGTATAAACACACAGAGGGTCTGCGTAGCCTCTGCGGGTCCCGCAGCGCGGAGGCTACGCGCGAGTATAAACCAGCCTTAACTTCCGGATTTCCTTGGGGAACGCTCCTACTGGCTGATTGGAATCCGGAAGTTATGGCAGTTAACCCCATTAACAGAGAGAGCGCCACGGCAAAGCTAAAATTAGCCACTTTCGCTAACTAAAATGGCCTGGACTCATACATATGCGCAATCAATGAGTCATTCATTTTTATGGACTTCCCCTTTTAACCACATAATATGACATGTAGAAACCATTTTTCTTAGAAAGATTAAAATAATATACGGTATAGTTCCTTTAAAGAATAATTAATATCTCATTAGGATTAAAGACAGATGGTTCCTTTGAAAAGTAATCAATACTCTTAAGTAGTTTTTGAGAAGAGTACTTTGTACTTTTACTGAAGTATTTCTTTAAGACGAGTACTTTTACTTGTAATTGAGTACAATTTAAGCAGTGTAACAGTACTTGTACTTGAGTACAAATTTTCATGCGGGTTAACTGCAAGGACAGACAGCGAAACTGTTAAGTGCAATAGCCGATGTGTATGATGATTACTTTAAGAGCATTGTTGTGTATCTAACTGATTAAAAGCCACATAAACAGGGAATATGTTTTTACTGTTAAAAACACCAGTAAGCAGCCTGGAGTCATGCAATCTGCCCCAGCGTGCATCTGATCTGAGGACATGTGGATTTTTGTTGGTCTGTGCACATGAATGTAGGAGAGACCTGAAGGCAGCATGAGTCCATCGTAGTGAAACTGTCCAGGTCTGCACTGCAGACCAAAATGAGCGCTGCATACCTAGTCCCAGGACTTCTGTTTCCATTGTTTCTTCAGAGGAAACTGATGAAAACTCATTCTTCGCTTACGTGAATCATCTCTGCTTTGACTGAAACAGTCAAACACACAACAAGTATCTGTGATTGTTTTTCATTTCCTGGTAAAGACGGCACTCTATGCTGATTTCAATGTATGTTCAAACCTCCAACCCTTCATGTGGAGTTATGACCATGCGCCCAGGCTATGCATAAATTACATAAACTGTCTATACGCCATATGTTCAAATCTCACTCTGACCGGAGCCAAAAAGTTGAGAGCCTTGATCTGTTACAGATTAGATGTAAACATGGGGACATTGCATCCCAGGAGCCATGACACGAACATGGCTTAAACTTACTAAACTATTTGAGATTGCATTGTGTATTAAACTGACTGAAATACATTAAAATGAACATTAAAAACACTTTTAAAAGATTAGACCACTTGTGGTCATGCACTGTAATAACAGACTGAGTCTGCAAGATCCAAATATGAGCCATTTAGCTGTAAGAATGCATCACAATGATCATGTTTTTCCTAAAATCTTCTGGTAATATGTGTAGGAATAACAATCCAGTGAATAATTAGTATAGAATAATACATTTTTGAGATTATCTCCTGATGACATCAGCAATCACTCTGACTGGCCATTTTGTCTGTTTAACGAATAAGAGTGCTCACCTGTGGCCTCCACCATCCCCTCCAAGATGACAACGATTTCAAGCTCTTCCTTGGCCAGATGAGCCTGAGAGATGTCCCAGAAGGGGCTGTGTTGGTTTATTTCATGGCAGATGATGAGCGGCGACACGAGGAAAAGCCTGTCATCCCCTGTGTTGTAACCCACGTTCATGTCTGTCTGGTTCAGAGGGATGAACTCTCCCTCCTTCGTCTGCTTCGACTTGATGAGCTTGGCTCTGATCGAAGCCTCAACGATATGCGAGTTTCGGAGGTCTCCGACTCTAAACATCAGGCACAGTCGTCCATCTCTCATTGAGATGACGGCATGGGTGGAAAACACTAGTGTCTCAGCTCGTTTCTTGGGCTGCGATATCTTAACAAACATGCAGCCTACCATAAAGGCATTTACAATAGATCCCAGCACTGACTGAACTAAGAGCAGAACTATCCCCTCGGGGCATTTGTCCGTGATGACCCTATATCCGTAACCAATGGTCGTCTCTGTTTCAATGGAGAACAGAAAAGCTGATACAAACCCGTTGAGGTTATTGACACATGGAGTCCACTGGTTCTCTCCTATATGGTCCAGGTCACCCCGGAGGTAAGCGATAAGCCACCACATGAAGCCAAAGAACAGCCATGTCACTGTGTACACCAAAACGAAGATGAAGAGATTAAACCTCCATTTGAGGTCTACCAAGGTAGTGAAGATGTCCGTCAGATAGCGGTATGTCTCCCGCACATTCCCGTGGTGGACATTGCATTTGCCATCTTTCTGAACGTAGCGTTGGATCTTCTTTGCTCGGTCTATTTCTGCCAGCTGTTTAGGCAGGTCCTCTCGGGCCTGCTTTGGCAACTTGGGCTTCCTGATGATGGCTGGGCTCTCCACATCATGCTCCATGAGGTTTCTAGGTGGATTCAAGCCTAGAAGAAGTGAAACATGGTAGAAATGAAGAATTACCAAACAGAGGAACCATGAAGAGTTTAATTTAAAGTAGAGTTGGATTGATACCGATACTGGCATTATAAATGCTTACCAATCCTGACAATAACAAAAAAAAAACAAAATCACACTTTATTCTCTGCCCAACCCCACTACACACGTAAGTAGCTGTAAAATCTTGCGTGATGATTGTTTTGAGTTGGTTGGCAAAGAAGCAGCTGCATGTGAGTCACTGTTGCTCTAACATTTAGCATCAGCATAACTTTAACCATAATGTGCATTATATTAGTGCAGGCTGCATCTTCTAGCATTCATTGGAATTACGCCGAGAGTGAGAAACAGTTACGGTAATTTAAAGAAGTCATTTTCTGTCATCTTGACAGTATATGGTTTTAAAGGCTTAAAGGAAAAGTGCAACAAACTGCAGCAACAACAAATGTGGGTAAAAATTGGATAAATTCGCAAAACAAAGCTATAAAACCAACAAGAATTTTTCAATGGAAACTCTTTGATTTGATTTTATCTATTCATGTAATCTAAAAGGTTCTGTAGCAATAAGTTTCATGTAAATTCATGTTTTATAGTTCAACTTATGCTAGACCACTGAATAATATAACAGCAGTATCATTCATCAAAGTTTATTTATAAATTTAATAAGCCTCTTCATAAAATAATGTAGTTATCAGACTTGGTTTTGGCGGATACTTGAACCCCATGTATTGTATCAGTATCGGACAAACAAAAAGGGTAGTGGAACATCTCTAATCCTACAGCACCTTTCAGTCAAAACTGACACAAACTGGCACATAGTGCGTTTCAAAAATGCTAATAAAAATGAATTAAAACGTGAATAAACACAGCAAATCCCACCCTGTTCCACCCCAACTCTAAAATACTAAAAGTATTGTATTATTAATAACAGTAAAAGGGTCATAAAGGGTCTGAAATAAACAAGTAAACACAGACACATTCAGAACTAAAAAAATCATTCAAAGAAAACTACAGAAATACCAAAAGTAGTGAGATTGTTAATTTATACAAGTTTCTACAGGATATGATAGCATTAAATCTGAATCAAAATTAAGTCAATAAATAAGTTAAACATTACTTAAACAGTAATGTACCAAGTAAAAGTAAATCAAAATCAGAATATAACAAAATGAACAAAATTAATAAAAAAAATAAAGACATAAAAAAATTGTGAATTCAAATGTAACACAATCGGTAAAATAAAATGCAAGAAATTCAGTCAACCACAGGGACATTCTGCGTTACATTTACCAACAATTATCATGTTTACGGTTACTTGAGATTGGTCTTTTTTGCAGAGTTAAATAGCACGCTGTGTGAAAGCAGCATGAGCTATTGATAAGTTTTTTCCACTCTTCTCAAAAACAAGAATCATCAAACTGATGACACTGAGCGCAACAAAAAGAGAGAAAATCCAGATCATATAGTATGTGATTGTGTGATAGTATCTCTGCTTTATTAATAACTTTTAATGATTTGTCATCATAGAAAATATCAGAGATGAAATGAGCTGTCTTCTGTGACTGTAGGCTCCACAAACATATTATTTTTCTGTATGTTCTGTATGTCTGACAAGTGAGTATGAAAAACAGATGTTACAGCAGCCAATAAACATTACATATTAACCAGCACTCGGTCCCAAGTTGCTGCGCTGCAAAACTTGTTTCATTATCCTGACTCGGAACTACAAATGCGTAGCTGTCAGCTGTGTGAGATGTTGACAAAAGGATTCTGAATGTGCCTCCCGTTAGGGAGAGTGGAGGAGAGGGCAGCAGGCTATATTCATTAAAACATAAAATCCATCGTCTTCTCAAATTCCTCGAGTTCAGATTAACGTTGACTTATAAAAAGCAAATAGCAGAAGAGGCAACAGCTCCAAAAATAAAATAAAAATACAAGGCGAAGACGAGCAACCTTTGGAGAAACTTGACTCCATCTCTTTAATAAACAGCGTCTGACAAATTGAAACTACATAACAATCTTTCAACAACACAGCAATGACACAACTCGTTCAAGTTTGATGCAGTTAATACAAACACCACATCTATTATAGCACAACTGGACGTTTCTCATTAACCTTCCCAGACTGGCAGGTGGTTTCAGTAACAGATGCATCTGGTGCCAATGCAGAGATGGTCCAGGTGTGAAGGCTTAAAGGCTAATAAGTCAACAGAAGGAAGCCTACTCCACAAACACTGGCACACCAAGCCATTAATTTCAGATTTTTGTACTCCTGAGGATGTTTTGTTAAAGCTATAATTTGGTAGAGGGAGTGCTGTCAGAATAACTGACTAGCTTAATATGGACGTTCTCTGAAATAGAGTGGCAGCTACACAAACAAGGCCTGCAAACAGATAATATCATGAACAAAAGACCGCCCACTCCTGCGTTTAAAGTCCAGTATGCAAATTCATGAAGGAGTTTCAATATGAAACCATGCAGCTGCAGTACACCCAAGATAAGTGCACCATCACACATGCTTCCAAAAAGGAAACTACACTTTGTCGCAGTATTAAAGCTGCAATGCTCCCAGCACCACATCAGTGACCTCTGCCAGCAGTGACCTCTGCCTGATCCACAGAAAATAAATAGAAACAGTGTATAAAGCCCAGTCTCTGACCTACACTGTGTTAGCATCTATATTGAATTTGCTTGGTTTCATGGCTGCTAGTTTTAGGTGTCACAAAGGGCAATAAATGCTTCTCAAAGTAGAAATGTTTTTAGCTTGGATCTCGTTGAAGGCAGAGGTCATTAAAAGCAATATTTGCAGCTTGTTTCTCTGTTCCTCTTTCAAATTAGTGTAAGCTTTTTTTGCAGCTGAAAAACACTGTGTAGTAGACTGCAGTATGTTGTATGATCTATTGTAGCAACAAGACTTAAAAAAGACAAAAATCCTGATTTTAATGTAATGATTAAAAGCTTTCAAATATTTTCTCGCCTGGAAATATAGAGATTCATCAGGAGAGTCCCCTTATGAAAAGGAAAACTAGGAAAGGAATTACACTTTCTATATGTTGTCTTATCATAAGGTGATAAACTATTGTTGTTCACAAGATATTAGTACTGGGTTGGACACTTTCTCACTCTCAGCACAGCCTTAATTCATTGTGTCATAGATTCAACAAAGGTGTTGGAAACATTCATTAGAGATGTTGACATGGCAGCATCACAGTGTTGCTACAGATTTGCCGTCTGGATAACCACGATGTGAAACTCCTGTTCCACCGCACCCAAAAGGATGTGCAGCTGACAACTCATTGGTGCATTGGTGGTGGATTGTCCTGCTGGAAGTAGCCATCAGAAGACGGTACATAAAGGAATGGACATGATTAGCAACAATACTCAGTGTTGTGAGGTTTAAACCATGGCACGTTGGTACTAAGTGGTACAAGAAAATATCTCCATCACACCAGCAGCAGTCTGAGCTGTTGATACGATGTAGGATGGATCCATGCATTCATGCTGTTTCCACCAAATTCTGACCCAACTTTTCAAATGTGGAGCTAAATGTGTGCCAAGAATATATCCCACACAGACATCTTTTTCTTTCCTCCCATCCTCCACTCCAAAATCTATCCAAACATCCCAGCATATTAAAAGAAACTGTCCTTGTGTAAGCACAATCTCATAATAGTTTTCTACCTTTCAGTGTGAAGGTGTTACAGTTCAGTTAAATGCAACAGCGACACCCTGTACATATGAGAACTGGAGGGGTGCAACAATACTTGATATTGTATTGAAGCCAACATTGGTTTTTCTGTTTTGTCTTTTTGCTGTTCTCTTTGTTCAGCACTTTGGGCATCTATGGTTGTTCTAAATGTGCTCTATAAATAAACTTGAACTTGAATCGTTCGATATTGGGTTGGTACCAAACTGTGAGCACTGTATCGTTTGTATCGAACAATACAACATTTTTATGAACTTGTCCTCTGATGATGCATCGGGGTTGAAAGCTCCGTGGATCTGAGCTCAGCTGCTCCACAGAGCGCCTCCAGCATGCCTCACTGAGGCAGGGGTCGTGTTAACAGAATATTTTCTGTCAATCATTGTTTTTATTACGTCAATGCTGGGAAAATCTAAAGACCATTTTGAGAGATTACAACATAGGATTAAGAAACTACTTAAGTATTTAAACAAACATTTGTAATTAATAAAAAAAATAGAAGTAAAAAAAAAATTGTATCAAAAAAAATTTTGAACAGTGACACAGAAGTATCGCACCGAACTGACCGTAATTTTGTCTATTGTTGCACCCAGGGCCTGAAGTTAACTTTTTTGGCCACCAGCCACTGTGGCAGGTGGATTTCCAAATCCACCTGCCACAGACAATTTTTTACCAGCCAAATTTTTTTGTGCCTAAAACAAAAGGCGATCGACACTGAAAATGCATATGAATGGCTATTGAACTTGTTAAAACACACATTAAAATGCTGTCAAGTTATTAAAATTAATCTAATTTATGACTAGACCTACATATTGACTTAGAACTGTATCTGACCCGGTGTGACAGGCATCTAGAAAATAATTCATAAATATAAAACAAATAGATGTACTCAACATAAATCTGGAAAAATTATATTAAGAATTACTATAGCTGATAAAGTAATCTCATTGTATACTGTGAACCAAAAGGGCAAATAACCACAAAAAATTTGATTTATATAAAACAAGAGATACAACCAATAATACACTGATATTCCTGATAAACAGACCATATATTACACTCTTACCTGAACCTGCCTTTATTTCTATGGCTATAATATCTGTCTGTACATCCCGTAAGTTAGCTATGCAGTGGCACCTGTGCATGACACAACAGCTGCTTCTCTCATCCCAATCCAACCAGAGGACAGTGGAACTGAGCACCTCAGCAACCAGCTTAATGCAGAAGTCAAGTCAAGTCAAGTCAAAGTTTATTTATAAAGCACATTTAAAAGCAACCTATGTTGACCAAAGTGCTTCCCAGCAGCAAGGAATAAAATACAAAAAACAGATAGCAATATAACAGGTTAATAACTGCATAAATATGAAAATTAAAATAATAAACATCAGATTTACAAAAGGAAAAGCAAATACAGCAATAATAAGTAAGATAAAATAATAAGTAAGTAAAATGCCCAGATATCCTGTCTTAACCAGTATTGAAGGCCAGGGAATAGGCTATAAATGAGTTTTTAGTCTGGATTTAAACTGTTCTAAAGACTGGGAGGCTCTGATGAGCTCTGGTGAGAAGGACTGCTGATGATAATAATGAGCTGAGAGGTAGAAGCTACATCTTGGTTGAAGCTAATTACTTTCAGCACTACTGTTTATCGGTCACTCAGGAAAGTCGCGCATTTCTCTGTGCAGAAAAGCTAGAGCCTGAGTCGGGAACTTCTGGTGGGTGGACGGGGTCAATCTATTTTTGAGTAGGGAAGGGGGGATAT